>JAQGBJ010003079.1:0-13871 GCA_034698345.1 Sphaeridia pumilis
CGTAACAAGTATCGCTCCCAGTACCGCTTTGGCGTGATACCTTCATTGCAATCAGAGCTGTTTTGTCAGTAACTCCTCTTCGAAGACCTGGTGAACAGAACAGAATGCTATATAAGTTGATTGCTTGGGTCAGACTTGCAGGGTTAGGTTTAGGTTCGATAATATTAGCTGCAAAAAGATTTCCTCACCTTTATTGGTTCCTTCTCCAGTGATTTCCTTGGCTTCTTGTTCGACTTCGACCGGCTCATCAGAAGAACAATTTGCCCCCACATCTTCCTCTTCTAGAACGTCCGTTCCAAGCATATCTAAAATCAAGCGAATCGGCATCCGATTGACCTTCATAAATCATAATTAAATTCAAGATAAAGACTGCAATGCTTACTGTTGATACGTCGAAATACTTCTTCAACTGACCAACCTCGCTCCGTGAACCTGCGTACTCTTCTAGTACCCGCAGGCACTAGGGCTGGTTGTAGTAGCATTTCAGCCTCAATATCAAGGGCATCTTCGAACTTATACTCGCCCTCCTTGGACCGTTGTTTCAGTATCGTTGAGACCGTGGGTTGGGCGTAATGCGGAACCTCCTCTGTGACCCATCCGAGTCCGTTCTGAGGCAAATTAACAGACTCAAGCCTTCCTGATCCCTGGAGAGTCTTCCCTCTCAGCTTTGCTAGCTTGTCCTTGGTGGACCCTCTCGGCAGGTGCAGAAAGTCGCGACCGCTGAACGGACTGCAAATCAAACGAGCGATAGTAATTATAAGGTTTGACCCATCCATAAATATTCCTGCCAAATATATGGCGACACTCACGTTCTTCGGGGAGCTATGGTCATCTGTTGGGACGATGTCCCACGAAAAACGAAAGGCTCGGATGAGCGATGGGTCGAGAACATAAATGCTGGCATCATATCGCTCTTAACAAATCTGAAAGAAGTCGGGACGGACTGCAGTTCTGAAAAAAGAAAATTGCAAATAAATCTAAGTGTACAGGCTTGAATATCACAGTCTGCAGTTAGACATTCATTGCATTCATTCGTTCATTGTCTCAAAGCTTTTTACACAGAAACCAAGGGATTGAAAATCGAAAGTAACGAAGCTTACCTTGAATTCCGTTGAAGATCGACATTTTATCTTTGGACGCCACAAACCGCAGTGAAAGTTACAACGACTAGAATAACTTGCTGAGATCGTGACACGTCCACTTATCACATGTATCACCAGCAGTTATAGGCTTGATTAGTTTAAAGTACTTTGTAGATGGAAGGTAAATGGTCAAGATCGCTACAGGATCTTCCGCTGAGCGATCAGTGATCAGTCTAGACTAGATGAAAATTCGGAAAATACTGACCAAGTGCAAGACAATTTGGAACCTTTGCCTTTGCTGCCCGCGCTTCTAGTTGACAAAGGAGTTCACTATTCGTACAAACTTCAAAACCTCTTCGTTGATGCTTTGAGAGACTGACAAAAGCTTTCTTTGATTTCCCCACTACACCAAACTGGACTAATATAGTCAATGTCAACTTGCAGTGCTATAGACGGTTCAAAAATATGTATGGATGCTAACCAAATTATACTTTTAGCCTATCATTCTAATGGCGTCTATTATAGCCAAAAGCTTTTATTTGACGTGTGTAACCTTGAAGAACTTGAAATTCTGATAGTGTCATGCTAATACCGAATAAGAGAAAGGAAGAGATTTTGGTTGTAGCAGTTTAATGAAATGGGAGAATCAAGACTTGGAACAATTACAGACAGGTAGACAACGGAAAATATAACAGAATTAACGAAACCTACAAATTCCAATTGGCTTTTCCATCTTCCCCAAGAGATACCTTGCCTCTGACAATAAGCTCCATAGCTTCCGGAAAAGCTTTATGCTCAGCGCTGGTTTTGATGCGTTCTTGAAGTTCATCAACAGTATCTCCAATTTCGATTGGGACGGTCTTTTGGACGATGATGGCGCCAGCATCAATTTCTTCCTGCAAGTAGAACAATGATACAGGTCAAAGTCTAGGAAGTGAACGGCAGTCTAATGTAGAAGGTACAAAACTCTTACCTCCACGTAATGGACTGTACATCCAGCCACTTTGCATCCGAATTCGAGAGCTTGCTTAGCTCCATCTGTTCCTTTAAAGCTGGGCAAGAGCGATGGATGAATATTTATTAGACGTCCTTTCCAGTGTCTTACGAAATTTCCAGACAAAATTCTCATGAATCCAGCCAAAAAGACGTATTCAACGCCATGATTCTCAAGAGTAGCTGTCATCTGGGCGTCGAAAGATTCTCGGTCTGGGAAATCTTTATGACTGATGACAACAGTGGGAATGCCAGCCTTTTCTGCTCTTTGAAGTCCTTGAACACCAGCCTTGTTGGAGATGACGACAGCAATTTCAGCATGGCTTCCAATGTTGGGGTCTTTGGTGTGGTCAATGAGAGCTTGAAGGTTCGTGCCACTACCGGAAATCAATACTCCCACTCGGCGTTTTGTGGTACTGCCATTGGACATTTTCATGTGTGGTTTCATCAGAGGAGCGAGGACATCTGCAAACTGCTTGACTACAACTGATGGTTCTTCTCCAAATCGGTCTCGTACATGACCAATGACGTAGGCTTGGTCATCCGAAATCATGCTCATCACATACTGATAGTCGGACTGTGACACGATGAGAATAGCTCCAATCCCACAGTTGAAAGTACGCAGCATTTCTGTTTCATTCACGCCTCCCGCCCCAGCAATCCATCCGAAGACAGGTGGGACTGGCCACTTTTGAGCGTTGAGTTCAACAGCCATATCTTTGGGAAGTACTCTAGGGATGTTTTCCGTTAGCCCACCTCCAGTAATGTGTGCAAATGCCTTGACTTTTCCACTTCGGAGGACGGGAAGAACAGACTTGACGTAGATCTTGGTTGGTGTCAGAAGAGCTTCACCAAGAGTCCGGTTAGCGTCACCAAAGGGTGCCGGATCGGAGTACTTTAGGTCATTCTTAGAAACGACACGACGAATTAAGCTGTAACCGTTGCTGTGAGGACCAGTTGATGACAATCCTATAATGACATCTCCAGCCAGAATCTTGTCTTTGTGCGGCAAATGCTTGCCCCTTTCTACAGCTCCAACAGAAAAGCCAGCCAAGTCATATACACCGGGTTCGTAAACTCCCGGCATTTCCGCAGTTTCTCCACCTGTTAAAGTAATGATATTTTAAGCCAACAGTACCCACTACCACAATGAAGATGGAAAGCTTTCGTGTTGCTAAAATTTACCAATTAGAGCACATCCGGCTTGGCGACATCCTTCAGCAACTCCCATAACAACTTTAGTAGCGGTATCTACATGAAGCTTGCCACAAGCGAAGTAGTCGAGGAAGAACAGAGGTTCAGCTGCATGTGCCAATATGTCGTTAACGCACATAGCAACAAGGTCGATTCCAACAGTGTCATGAATTCCAGTAGCTTCGGCAATCTTCAAGTAAAGTAGACCAAACACAACATAAAAAATGCGCCGACAAGACGCCTTATATGAAAGAAACATTTAAAAGGTACCTTTAATTTGGTTCCAACACCATCAGTTCCAGATACCAAGAATGGATCTTTGTATCCAGCTGCTCTGACGTCGAAGAAGCCTCCAAAGTCTCCAAGGGATCCAGCAACACCATCGCGTTTGGTTGTGTTAACCAGAGCAGTGATGTTCTTGACCAAACTATCTCCAGCGTCAATATCAACTCCACTGGCCTTATAAGTCATACTACCTCGCTGAAGCAGAGACCTAATCAACCCAAAAAGACACAATTCAGCGATAATTCAACCTTTTAATGAGAAAATCTCTCTGATTAGAACATACCTGGCAATACCCTTCTTGGCAATATCATGTCTGAACTGTGCACCCTCGAAATTAATCGTCTGTACTGCTGATAACGCTTTAGCCGCTGCCAAGGCCAAATCTTGACCTAGCGCAACAGCAATCAACACTCGCCCGCCGCTGGTCACAATCTTGCCATCCTTCAGCGTAGTTCCAGCATGAAAAACAACATTGCCAGGCTGACTTGTGACATCTTCAAGTTTCGTGATCTCCTTGCCCTTGGCATAACTTCCAGGGTATCCAGCACTGGCCATCACAGTTCCCACAGCATAGGTGTTTTGCCTCCATCTCATATTTAGCTGTTCCAGTGTTCCATTGATGCAAGCCTCGAATGCATCAAACAAGTCTGATTCCAGCAATGGTAAAATGACTTGCGTTTCCGGATCCCCAAAGCGACAGTTAAACTCTAGCACTTTTGGGCCGTCAGGAGTAATCATGAGCCCAGCATACAGAACGCCGCAGTACTTGATTCCTTCAGATTTCAGTCCTTGGATGGTCTTCTTGATGATCTTCTCTCCAACGAACTCCAACTCCTTTTCAGACAGAAGCGGGCAAGGGCAGTAAGCCCCCATTCCCCCGGTATTCGGTCCTTGGTCACCATCCGACAGACGCTTGTGATCTTGTGAAGGCAGCATAACAGCAACAGATATTCCGTCTGAGAACGCCAAGACTGAGACTTCTTCACCTTGCAAAAGTTCTTCGACTATGATAGTTTCACTAGCATCTCCAAAGCCATTGCTGATCTCATCCACAGCCTGGACAGCTTCAGCTCTATTGGCGGCTACAATCACTCCTTTTCCAGCTGCCAATCCACTGGCCTTGACCACGAGGGCTTCAAAATCAGCTGCCTCAATAAAAGCCTTGGCTTCTGTGGGCTTCTGGAAAGACTTCCAGCGTGCTGAGGGAATTTGATGACGTTCCATAAAAGCCTTGGCAAAGTGCTTGCTAGCTTCAATCTGTGCAGCGAGTCTACGAGGGCCAAAGGCTGGGATTCCTGCAGAGGTCAGCTCGTCGACGATTCCCAAGGCCAAAGGGTCTTCGGGGCCAACAACGACCATGCCAATCTTGTTGTCCAAGCACCATTGTGACACTTCCTAATGGCAACAAATTATGGTTAAAGCTTGACCATGGATATGTGTCAGTTATGAAGTTCTTATCCGTTCACGTTGTATCTTACCTTGAAATCTGTAATGTCGAGTTTCACTGGAACAACCTTCTTCTCTGTAAAGATACCAGCGTTTCCGGGGGCCACAAAGATCTGGGAAACCTAGAAGAAACAAACACATCATTCTTTTAGACATTGTATTTGAAAGCGGTTAGGTTAAACTATTGCGAAATGCTATCAAACATGCTACATCAAAACCAAAAGTTTCCTGATATCCATTGCGTAACTTCTATAACGCTTCATCAATCATTCATTAATTACATCAAGTGATAAAGAATAATCCCATCTTTATGCTACTACTTACTAGAAGATCTTGCGTACATATTTGAAAAATTGTTAACTACATGAGCGCTTCAAGGCTTCCAACCCGTCGTCAAACAAAACACAAAACTATCAGACTTCAAAACTGATCTTCCGACGGGATTCCGGTGAAAACCAGTTGAAAGTTAACAGCAATCAGCAATAAAATTACAAATATTTACTGTTCAAAGACTTTAGAATCAAAGACAACAAGGAACACCCACGTCGGTAGAATACAGGCACAAGTCTGCACGTGCAAAATTATGGCCGCTAAATTCAAAAGTGTAAACAAAGTTTTTAAACGTACCCTTGGACTTTGTGCCAACTTCCATGCAATCGCATGTTCCCGTCCTCCAGAGCCGATGAGTAAAACGCGCTGCGGATTTTGGTTGTCCATCTCAGGTAAGATATTGGGGGCCAACTTTAATTTTCGGTTGATTAGCGTGAATTTGGAATTAGGATTAGTTCACTTTTATTCTTCAATTTTTTACAACTTTTAGGTGCTCTGGAACCAGCAACAGGACGCACCAACCACCACTCGCGAACCCAACGGGATATTCAGAAGAACTGAAGAAACTTGAAGAGATTCAGCTCGACTTGTTCTTGATGAAGATTGCATGTAGTGAGTATTAACAAGGATCGTAACGATAAATTATAGTGAAGATTCTTGTTGTTCATCTTCTCTGCTTTTCAGATGCGATGTTTCAGAACGAGAAATTCTGATCAGCTTGACCAGCTCACAGTTCAGCGTCGTCATCTTTCAAGGTAGCTTGTTCGTTATATACATGGAACTGCTGGGTTTACTGCATAATGGGAATAGTTTAACTGATACAGCAAAAATGTTGTTTTTCCAGTCAGACTTAAGCTTGAACATCCTTGTCCTTGCTCCTGGATCGATGATGTACACATGTAGCGGTGGTGGAGTCAACATCATTGCTAATCAACAGCAAGGCAATTGATATCGAGAATCTGATGGGTGGAATAGATGCAGCATTTCAGCTACATATCGTGTACGCTTTATCATCATCACATGATAATCAACTGAGGTCAGGCCATATCGTATTAAATCAAATCATGTATGTTCTAGCTCAAATGCAGCTTCACTGACTAGACCACAAGCAAAAGCTTTTCCAAATGAAGCTAAATATCCACATCTCAAGTTCGATCCACGGCAAGATTCATAATTATGAGAATCCAAGTGCAAGAAAAGCTGGAGATGCGATGGTATGCAGAATATGTAGACTCATTAGACGATAGAAATCTACTGCTAATTCTTGCAAATTGGTTAAATAGAGAATATGTGGCTCCTAGGATGAATCCAGCCATAGATGTTTTTGCGTTGTCACAAGACTTGAAGCTGAGCCCCTGAGCAAGTTGAGAAAGAGTTGATCTTCCAGCAGAAGATCAACTCACAAACCAGAAACACTGTGATTTCTGCTTGTCACGTGAGTAAAGTTTTGCAACCAACAAGTGGATGAATGCTGTTGATGTTCCTGTTAAATTGCGATGTTTGTTTCTGTTTGTTTCCAGTTGTATAACTTGTTTGCCTGGAGAGAATGTAGCGATAGAAGCCATAGAAGAAGCATCTGATGAGGATGATTAAATATCCAAGGCTATGATGCTGGAAATAGCTAATATGTAGCTTGTCAACCAAATGCTTGAAACAGGAGCTGGGGCAATGACATGTAATGAAATTAGATGTGCATGCTTAAAAGGCTTGAAAGACTATGGGATACAGCTAGCGGACTTACATAACACTAACGAGAGGGTTAAATACTTTTTTGACAGATAGCGCTCCTGGTAACTCTGATGCTTGTGTGGATGTTAATGGAAACCTGATGATCACATAGCCCCATTGCGAACACGGACGTCCGTATGTCATAAGATGGTAATCAGCAGATTACGATTTGATGTCTCTGCTAATGACTTTCGGACTTCAGAAATGAGGTGGGGAAGGCAACTTCTGAATGAATGTGTCTAATTACTATTTAACGTTTCAGGTTGATATAGCACGGTTGTGAAACACCTTTATTTGAAGTTAACGAGTCCAGATTCTCATTAGCCTGTTTCAGGTGTGCTCACAGTGACAAAATTGCAATCGGTGAATGCAAAGCTGAATTTTGTTATAGCTGGATTACAGTAGTATTGTTGTCAAAGATGACCAGTAACATTCACCAGTTCCGAAAATACACAGCGCAGCCAAGAAGACCAATGCATCCGGGAAAAGCAAGCCCTGTTCAGGTAGTTAGGCATCTCAAAAATGGTTTGCAAAGATAAGTGCATAACGATTAATTTTGATTATTGTGTTGCAGGGCAGCAAATTTGGTACCAATAATCTTCGAACAGCTACTAGCGGTGAAGATATTCATAGCGTTCCAGTTGCAAGATTATGTGAGATACTTCAAATTAACCTTCAAAAGGTAACTATTGAAAATACTATTTTCTTCCTACACTAAGATTGTATAATTAACGTTAAATTCGTTCAATATTACAGGGTCTCACTCAATCCCAGGTGAACGTTAACCGAGCTAAATATGGTCGAAACTTGTATGCCCCTCAAAAGGAACTCGGTCCTGCTTACCGCTATTTCAAGTGCCTATTTGGACCCTTTGAACTATTGTTGATGACTGGAGCTGCCGTATGTTTCGGCACATCAGCACTTGAAGCTGCTGGAGGCATAGAAAAGCCAGAGGAGAATGTTAGTTGATCAACTGTGATATTCTCATGGAACTATTTTTAACGTTTTAACAACTTCTTGTGGTTGTAGGTAGGAATGGGGTTTTTGCTTATAGCTGTCACTCTCATCGAAGTAACTTTGAAATTCTACCAGGAATCACACCTGCAAAGTAGACTCCGGTCCTTCCAACATCTTCTACCTGAATATGCTACAGTAATCCGGAATGGCATGAAAGTAATGGTTGAAGTCTGTGAGGTGGTGGTCGGTGATGTGGTTGAGCTCTATGCTGGAGACAAAATTCCTGCGGACATTCTTCTAACAAAAGCTTCAAGGTTCAAGGTAAGAGTATTTTTTTAATTTTGAGTAGAATCTTTCAAAAGGACTACGACAGTCCATCAAGATGTATGTGTATGATTATATTCTAACAGGTGAATCATTCTTCAATGACCGGAGAGTCTCGTCCCTCCGTGAAAATTTCGGCCTGTACCAGCGCTAACAGTATGGAAACGAAAAATATGGTGTACTTCTCCACGACAGTCCTCGAAGGAACAGCTCAAGGCATTGTCATCAGCGTTGGAGAGCAAACTTTGATGGGAGAAATCGTGAAATTGACTAATGCTCTTCCACCTCGGGATACGCCGCTATCAAGGGATCTTTCTCACTTCGTTTTGGTTCTGTCTGTTTGGGCACTTTTTTGCGGAATCGTCTGTGTCTCTACTGCCTTGGCTCTACTCAAACTGAAGCCTGTGATGATCTTGGTGTTTTGTACTGCGGTCGTGATAGCGAATATTCCTGTTGGCGTTGCTTGCTTCATCCCCATGTTCTTGAGCATCTGTGCCAAAAAGATGGCCAACAACAATTGCATGGTGAAAAGCCTGGAATCCGTTGAAACCTTGGGATCTGTAACAGTCATTTGTACTGACAAAACTGGAACACTCACGCAAAACCGATTGTCAGTTTCTCGGTTATGGTTTGATGATCGCATCGTCATTGAAGGCGGTGACTTGAGCCCTGACTTCAACCTGGATTGCCATATGGAGCCAGGATTCAGATCCCTTGTGAGAGTCGCTGTTCTGTGCAATAATGCTTCTATATTGGCTGGACAGGAAGACAGTGAAGACATGTGAGTGACAAGAATTGAGTTGCATTCAATCACGCTCGTTTTCAGTTTTGATCGTTTTGATTACATCTTTCACCAGGAAATTCGATGGGGACGCTATTGATGGAGCTATTTTGAAGTACATCTATCGTCAAGGTCTGGGGAGTAGGAAAATCCAAGGTCAATACAAAGCCTTCTTCGAAGTGCCATTCAATCCTGTTAATAAGTTCCACATGTTTGCTTGCAAAGCTGCAAAGCGTTATCAGAAGAGAGCAGATGAAATTTATATCACAATCAAGGTGATTAAGTTCAAGTAGAGACATTTGTTGTTTTAATCGCTTGATAATATTGAGAAAAATTAATGTTCCGTTCCTCATAGGGAGCACCCGAAAAAATTCTCGCGATTTGTGACAGAATTATGCTGAATCAACGAGAGTACGACCTTGATTTTGATTGGAGAGACAAAATTGAACATGTTTGCGAAAACTTTGGGAAGCTCGGCGAGCGCGTCATAGGTAACTTTTCATAATTCAAAACTTAAACTTTCGAATAGTCATCACGTCTATAATTGGTGTTTATACAACCGGCAGCTTTTTGTGATCTCAAAATTCACTCCGAAGATCTGGGTCCTGATTTTGACTGGGAGAACAACTACTTTGACGTTCTTAGCTTTGGATTCCGATTCGTAGGTGTAATTTCGCTCTACGACCCTCCGAGACCAGGTGTCAAAGAATCCATTAGTTGTATACGTCAAGCTGGAGTCAAAGTCGTCATGATCACCGGAGACCATCCCATTACTGCCAAAGCGCTTGCTCGTAAAGTTGGAATAATTTCCCCAGGTATGAAGCTGTATTTCTTCATGCTATTTAAAATCCATATTTTGTAAAACATCAATGGGTTTTGTTTCAGGAAACCATACAGTTGAAGAAATAGCTGAAACCAATTTCATTTCGGTCCGGGACGTAAACCCCAATAGTGTTAACGTCATAGTCATCAATGGAACTCAGTTGAGGTATCTAAACCAAGCAAAATTAGTGGATATTTTGAGGTGGGTTCTATTTATTTTCTGTATAGCATTTGATTCAGAAAAATCTATCATTTGTAAACTGGTCAACATAATTTGTCTCATAGAAACCACGAAGAAATCGTCTTTTCTCGGATGCTGCCTCATCAAAAGCTTCAAGTTGTCTCTGCACTTCAAACTTGTGGTGAAATCGTAGCTGTGACCGGCGATGGTGTGAATGATGCTCCAGCCCTCAAGAAGGCCAACATTGGGATAGCCATGGGCAAAAGTGGTACTCAAATCTCCAAAGATTCAGCTGATCTGATTCTAGTTGACGACAACTTTGCGTCGATTCCTTATGCTATTGAGCAAGGACGAATTTTTCTGGCCAACCTCAAAAAGTGCTGTTTCCTTGGCTTAACTGACACCACTTCTTGTGTTCTCACCTTCGTTGCTACCGTGATACTCGGTTTACCGACGCCGTTAGAAACGACGTCCATGTTCTTAATAGCTATCTTATTGGACGCTTTGCCTGCAGTGTCTTTTGCATTTTGCCCAGCGGAAGGGGATGAAATGGACCGCATGCCAAGAAGTCTGAGCCAAGACCATATGGTGAATAAGAGGTATATACACACATCTTGTCACTTGTTGTATTGTATGGCTTTTATAAGGACGAAATCATGATATTTGTCTTTTCTAGGTTGATCTCTTTATGTTATGGCCAATTTGGAATGATTGAAGCTTTCGCAGGATTTTGCGCCTATTTCGTTACATTCGCGGGCAACGGGTTCTTGCCTGCAGATATCATAGGGTCGAGAGCGAAATGGTGCAACCGGGTTTTGAGTATTAGGGATTTACACGGCACAGAATGGGTAAGTCATCAGGTAGCCTTCATTTCGAAAGTTGGAATCTTGATCTTAAAAATTCTTTGGTTTTAGAATCATTGTGCTAGAATACGTCTTGGCCAAGAAGCTTCAACAGCATTTTTCATTGCTGTTGTCATGTGTCAAATAATGAATGCCATCAACCTCAGCAGGGCAGATTCTGTTCTGACGCACCGGAGGTTTACTAAGTGAGTCGCAGAAAAAGAAATTTTCAATCATAATTTAATATGTATACATTGATAATTTCTATTTCAGAAACAAGTACTTGTGGTTATCCTTGGGCTCGATGTTAGGAATCGTGATTCTGTTTATCTATAGTCCTCTGGCACCTATTTTGAACCTATCGCGAGTGAAGTAAGCCTCTTTTGTCCAATCAAATTGAATCGGTAGGTTTGTAATACTTATATTTGACAGTGACCTGTGGTGTTTTTAAGCTGGACTGTTTGGCTACTTCCTGTTCCATTCATGGTACTCACTTTGTGCTGGAGCGAGCTCATCAAAACTCTATTTTTATCATCTTCTTCACAGTGGCTATCTTCGGAATTTAGGATTTGAGTCAGATTACCCCTATTGAGCTAAAATCTAAGATGAGGAATTGCTTTACATGTCGGTGTTAGAATTTACTAATTTGTGTTAGATTTAAATGTCAATACACGAGCTTTCCTTATTCGTCCAACAGCCCAGAGGCTTTTATAGACTAGAAGTAAGCAATGTTCGTTCAGCAGGATTAACAGTAGCTGCCTGTGAACTAAATAGTATCTTCCGACAGCCTTCAGTCGGGATGAGAACGCCTTGCTGTTCTGTCCGCCTGATCGGAAGTTTAGGCTTGTTAAGATTTTTTAATAGACGTGGCGTATTTTTTCATTTGTGATAGTGATAGTTACGTTACTTTAAGCAATAATTGCTCCTCCGATACCAGTGCTATTTGTTCGGACGGGAAGTCGCCGAGGCAGAGCAGCTGCTCCTAGCGTCCTCAAAATGAGTGGACGACCGATCAAGCGGACCTTGTCCAGGAGGAACTCTTACGCTTTCATTAATGCCCAAACACCGGGTATTCTGAATGCCGTAGGATCATCAGCGGTAAGTCCGAAATTGCTATATGTTTCAAATGGCCTTGAACGCATCTATTAACCAGTGTATACTTACTTTAAAATTGTTCTGACCTGTAGGGAGGCCTTTCTCCCATGAAAAGGATAGTCCGCCGTGCAGCGCTACAGCTTTCGAACGGAAGTGAAGACAATTTCCTTGAAGCGAGTGACAAGACGTCCCTGCTGCCGAGCCCCAGCAAATCTATCGCTGCCAAGTCCAGTGATGATCTTCTGGGTGAGCTTAAGAAGGAGTTGGAGATTGATGATCATGTGGTTTCCCTGGAAGAGCTGATGGATCGGTTTGGTTCTCATCCGACTCAGGTTAGTTTCAACAATAACCTGTTCTTTGATGACCTGGCACTTATGCTCTTGATTTTCAAAGTATGTGCTGTTTATAGGGTTTGTCGGGAAGCATGGTTGAGGAGAACCAGATGAAATATGGTTTCAATGCCTTAACTCCACCTCCGGTAGTTCCAGAATGGATTAAATTCTTGAAGACGATGATCGGCGGCTTCTCGTTACTTCTTTGGGTGGGTGCTGTTCTGTGCTTTGGTGCTTATACGGCACAAGTGAACACTATGGATGAAGCACCTACGGATTATGTAAGCCGATATTCAGGTTTATCGATTCCATGTTCAAGATGATCTATAAACTAACCTGTAATTTCTTACTTTTTAGATGTATCTTGGCATTGTTCTGGCGGCCGTTGTTCTTCTATCCGGCTCTTTCTCGTACTATCAAGAGGCCAAGAGCTCGCAAATCATGGTACGTTGAGCAAACCATTAAAATTGTAGCACAAATGGAAAGGTTATTTGGTAAAGCTTGGTTTTATCGTCCACGCAGGATTCATTCAAGAAAATGGTACCCCAGTTTGCAGTCGTAACAAGAGACGGTCGTGTCGGTGAAATTGACGTTCAAGATCTGGTTCCGGGCGACATTGTTCAAGTTAAAATGGGCGACAAGATTCCGGCGGATATTCGAGTTATCCAATGTGAAGGGCTCAAGGTACGGTGATTTTGAGAGCTGTTTGAATTACTTTTGAAAATATATTGATTGAAGATTTTTTGCAGGTAGACAACTCATCGCTGACTGGAGAATCGGAGCCTCAGCTAAGGGGCGTCGATTGTACGGATGACAATCCAATGGAGACCCAGAACCTTTGCTTTTTTTCGACTAACGCTATCGAAGGTAAGGCATGTGTGTATCTCAACTGAATTGTCAAGAAAGACTTAGGACAAAATTATTTGTTTTTGTAGGAAACGCAACTGGTATCGTCATAAGCATTGGAGATGGTACGCTTATGGGTAGAATTGCCGGCCTTGCATCCCGCCTCGAAGAGAACCAAACACCGATGAGCAAGGAGATGGACCACTTCGTCCATATCATTTCGGTAGTTGCCGTTTCATTGGGAGCTTTATTTTTCATCTTGTCCATCTCGCTTGGAAACGGTCTTCTGGATTCTGCCGTCTTCTTGATTGGTATCATTATCGCAAACGTTCCTGAAGGTCTTCTAGCCACTGTTACGGTTTGCTTGGCTCTTACTGCAAAGCGGATGGCAGCCAAGAATTGTCTGGTGAAGCATCTAGAAGCTGTGGAAGCTTTGGGCTCAACCAGCTGTATTTGCTCGGATAAGACTGGAACTCTAACGCAAAACAAGATGACAGTCAGTCACATGTGGTACAACAATGAAATTCAAGAATGTGACATCACCGACGATGTCTTCCTACGGTGGTTGGCGGGGCGCCATGTTGATGTGAAACATCCGGATTTCATGGCTCTGGCAAGAGCCGCATCCTTGTG
>JAQGBJ010003080.1:0-13871 GCA_034698345.1 Sphaeridia pumilis
ATAGTAACTAATCATCACAAGACATGTAAGAAGAATGCTCACTCTTTGTATCACATTAAGCAAGTTTAGTTAGCACAGCATTTGATAGGGGTAAGAAGATTAATGCATGTACATATTAAGGTGGTTCAATAAAAAGTATCATAACATTACTACCGAGGTAGAGGAAAATTCTTGGTTGATGAAGGTTTCTCGGTCCAGCCGGACAATGAGGAAGAACGTAAACTTGCCCATCAGGTATTGTAGGATTCGTTCAGAGCTTTCGAATCAGCGTAAGTTGGTTTCTGTGGGATTGACAGATCTGAGCCAGACGGGTTGAGCAGCTTGAGTGTTTCAAGGAATAAAATGGCCATTTCGAGGCGACAGATGGAAGCTCGGGCAGAGAGTTTGTTGAAATTCTTTTTCGTTACTCCTTGGCGCCGGCCATCAACAAAGACCTCTATGGAAAGTGTGGTAGAACCGGACAAAGGTTAAAGGTAGCATATGATTGAAGCCGGTGCCGGTTTACTCCCATCGGAGGGAAAGCACATAAAGTTTGTTGACGCTTGGTAAACGATGGGAAACTGATTTCGGGAAGGAGCTGAGAGTAGCGACGATAAAGACCTCGCTCTACAGATGAAAGGTTGAAGGGTTGAGATCCGCCAATGATTATTGAAGCAAATATTATCTTTTCCGGAATGAAGAGACTTAGAAGGTTGCCCTGAAGGCCTAGGAGGTTCCATTTTGATATCTTATCGCTGCATGACATGCTGAGCGTTGGGTCGCCTTTCCCAGGTTTTGTTCAGCGGAGGCCTGCAGCTTGAATCTCTTCGTAACGAACCGTCTTGTTTACAAGTTTCGCACCGGTACGGTAATTAGTTTCTACTTTGAGTTTCTTCGTCTCTGGAGGGCGGCAGGAATCATCTGGGATGCAAGGGGGTTGCGTTTCTTCTGATGATGTGAAAATGGCGGCATCTCCACAAGGAACGTGACTAACATAGAGATGAAACTGGATTTGAGGCTTGAGTTGAAATCTTCCAGGATTAATTTGCTCGAAAATTGATTCATTTTCGTGATGTAGTTGGTTATACAGATAACGTTGGAATGATCGACGAGCCAAAACTTCAGCGTGAGAATCACTCAACAGTTCTCCAGTTTGACTGAGTTCGTTACGACCGAGACATTTGGTTCCTGTGGCTAGAGTAACAACTTTAGGGTTCGCTTGATTTGATGTTTGAACAATTGCAGAAAGTGTAGTCCATTCCTTCTTCGACTCGTCGGGTTTTCCTCTTTTCGGTAGATTGTTATAAGTTGTACATATGAGACGTGCGATTTCTTCTTGTAATTTGTAGGGGTCACCCATGTCTGATTCTGCTGCAACGACTAGTCGTCGAACTTGATCTTCTTGCCTTGGAAAGAAGCAGTTGCTATGCTTTGGCGCTTCTTTGCTTCCCAGGAAGGATGCAGTTTTTCTTCTGCGGGAGTTGCAGCTACTACGAAAAGACTCTTATTAGTTACTTTCATCAGATGTAGATGTACATGGTAAAAGCGAAGCACAAAACAAACTTACATTTTGGAGAAATGAAACTCGGTTCAGTCTTCCTGTTCGAATCCGTGAATGACCTGGCTGAGGGTTTATCAAAATATCTAGAAGTATTAGACTGTTTAGATCTTTGGGTAACTGGAACCGGTTCTGTATCAACAGAGTCAAGATTCATTCGCCAAGGTCGAACTGGTCCGGGTTTAGAGTTTCTTGAGATCTTGGGTACTAATCTTCTAGGTTCGACTATCACAGGTGTCTCGGGCTCGGGTTCGTCTTCTCCACCAAGGAAAAATGAACTTCTTGGCTTCTTCTTCTCAGGGCCAGCGGTCAAGTCTACATTATCTTCTGAAGTTTCTGCGACAGTCGAAGCTGATGACGGCGTTATAGATTTCTCAAAATCAGACCAATCTTTGATGAATTGTACTTTGATCGTTCCTTCAATCTTATCAATCTCCAATTGCTGGAACCTGGACTTGGATGATTCTGGAGTTTTTGCAAGCAATACAGGTTTTTTGAATGGTTGTTTTGCTACGGCAAACCGCTTTCGTTTGACCTCTGTTAGCTTTAAAGATGAAGGCGTGGGTTGTTTCTTGTTAGGAATGCTCACAGGTTCATCTGGCGCTTCTTCTGAAGATTCGGCAGAACTTTGATCGTCTGCAGTTTGACGTGGCTCTTCTTCTGAAGTTTCGGCAGAACTTTGGTCGTCTGCAGTTTTACGTGGCTCTTCTTCTGAAGTTTCAGCAGGACTTTGGTCATCTACAGTTTCACCTGGCGCTTCTTCTGAAGACTCAGCAGGACTTTTGTCGTCTGCAATTTCATCTATCGCTTCTTCTGAGGATTCCGCAGAACTTTGGTTATCGACTACCCCCTTCTCTTCGCTTGGCTTCAAAGTGATTGCGTTTTCAGGCTTATTCTGGTGACGTTGCTTGCGCTTCAACTTCTCTTGACGCTTCTTTTCGGCTAATTTTTCTTTCTGCTTAGACCTTTCCAAAAGCACAGGTATTTGGAGCTTCCAATGAGGATTTCCGCGTCTATACTTTTCAACTTCTGACTGCACTGCTCCGTGATGAATGAGCCTTGAACATGCCCGTTCTTCGGGTGTAGCTCCAGTATCAGTCAATACTTCATTTAAAGGGCGATCATTCAGCAGAGCTTTGATGGCAACGTCGTCAATTTCTAGGTCCTGCTCAAAAAATCAAAATCCAGGTTATTCCTGATTCCAACCAAAGTGTAAACCGAGAACAAGCGAAGCTGAAGCAAAAATACTTACCTTGATAGCTAAAACTTCCTTGCAGAGCCGATCAGCTTTTCTGTGACACTTTTCTTTGGTTTTCTCGTCACCTTTACGCTCCCTCAGCTTTTTGATCTCCCTGTCGAGTTTATGGACCACATGAACCTTTGCTTGGCGAATCCATTTTCTCATCAACACTTTCTGAAAGAATATTTACATCACAATTACATACGTTTTGAAACCTCCTCTGTATCTGAAGGCTACATTAAAGAGGGTTACTTACATGATTATTCAGTTCTTGCTTTTTCGTGAGCTCTGGTGCAGAACTCTCTTCCGGATTCACTCCCATTCCAATAACATGAATCTGTTGAATGCCTGTCAAGTTTGAAACTCGCTGAATAATAATTTCAAAGCTATATACCGTACATTCGGTTTTGTTGAAAAGCATCAGCAAAATTAAAAACAGCACAAATGTTGTTGTTCAACACGTGCTGTCAATTTCTCTCTACACGTTTAATTTGAACTTCGCGGTGCCACCAGTTTTGAACTCTCTATGGCCAGCCGGCAGAATGAATGGGAAGCATGCTTTAGCCTGTCGCTCGCAAGACAGCTTATGGCTTAAATCATCGCGTCTGGCAAGATTTGGCTTCAGTTGGACCCACAGCGTGTCGTGATGGGTTGACCTCGAATCACAACCGTGGTTGATCTACAGAACGGCGCCCTACCTAACCTAACCCCCATTAATTAATTCTTGTTTTTAACATGGTTTCAAGATAACAAAAAATCATGTAACGGTGTTCAACTATTGATAGTGGTTCGGCTGTCGGCAAACTTTCTGGTACGAGGTCTTGTTCTCCCAGATCTTCATTTTGCCGACGCCGCTTCAGCTATCATCAAATCAAAAAAGTGCTTGGTGGTCTGAATCAGCTCTGTCGATAGCTGATTCGGTAAGCCGCAGCACGACAGCCCATTGGGGCAATCGAAAACTGAATGTTTGGTATGTAAAATTGATGCTTTTTCTAAGGAAATGAATCTGATTCTTGTTTCACTATTAACGCACCGGGTAATACGGACTTGAAATACACGAGACTGTTTAATTTTTTCTTTCTTGAATCTACTCTGAACAGTTTCCCTTTCACTAACAACTTCTATTTCATCATATCGTATCCATGTCACAAGTCACAAAATATCATATCATTACTCATTACTGAAACTATCGTAATATCAACAAGAAACAAAAGCGTCTAATTCCTACGCTTACGAACACGAGAGATACGCCAAGAGTTAGGCTCTTCATACTTATTGTACAGAGGCTCAAGCCTTTGATTTTTCTTGAATTTCGATAGCTTGGTTGGATCAGAGATCCTGAAGAATGCTGGTGCATATTCGACGAGCCATCTGGGATCTGTGGTGGTTACTTCTCGCATGTATTCCTTAGTGGTCTGCACCAGTTCATGATAGACGACCCATTCTGGCTGACGATTAAATAGGGAACTCGAGGGATGAATGTAAACTACTTGCGAATCAACCAAGGTTCTATAGCCTTCCTGAGGAGGCTGCGTTTCTGAAGAAGCCAGAACAGATAGCTTGCTGAACTTTAGAACTTGATTTCCCGCACGAGACCACGTCAAGTTTGTGCCTGCAAAACAGAATGACCATCAATTGTTAAACATTCACAACAACGGGAATTGTGAAGGAATAATAATACTCATATCTTCATACCTGTCCATGATACCCAGAAGCTGCTTTCTTACATCTTGGGCACGTTTCAAAGTACGGACTTGAATAAAGTTCTCATAGCACCAAGCAGGTGCAAACTTGTTGTTCTTCCAGGCGTTGTAGACAGCAAGTAAGGTGAGATGATCTCCTTCGGGTTGATGAAACTTAGCTTTCCTTTGATCTGCCATCTCTTGCTTATCTTTGGGTCGGTAGAAGACGTTTTGAACGGATAGCATTGACATAATTGTAAGAATCTCTTCGGAACAGCCAAGTTGAACCGACATGATCAAGACTTTTGACAGCGGAGGTTCTAACGGGAATTCTGCCATACGCCTTCCTAAGCGAGTGAGCAGTCCTTCGTCGTCCAGAGCTGATAAGGAATGCAACTGTTCCAGAGCCATAACTAAAGATTCAACGGGTGGGGCGTCCATGAAATCAAAATGTAGCAGATCGTTAATTCCCATGGCTTTGAGCTGAAGTACAGTTGAAGCAAGGTTTGTTCGCTGGATTTCAGGAACTGGAGTTGGTAACATTTCATCTCGGTAAGCCCGCTCAGTGTATAAACGGTAACCTTTTCCTGGACCTGTACGTCCAGCCCGACCCGCACGTTGCTTAGCTTGAGCCTGAAATCGCTTGAAATTGTTAGGTTACCGTCTGAAGTGGAAAATATAAATTGTTTTCTGAATGAAGACGTACTTGTGAGATAGGTGTGACGACGAGAGAATCCATGCCGGTCTTTGAACTGTACACCTTCTGCTTAACAAAACCTGGATCCACGACATAATAGATTCCATCTATTGTTAGAGAGGTTTCCGCAATATTTGTAGCTATCACAACCTTGAAATGACGAAGATTCGAAGGTTAGACTGATCTAAGGCAGCAATTATTACTTGCAGTGTGCAGCAAAAATATCCCATCTGTTACCTTTCTTGATCCCGGCGGTGCTGGGTCGAAAATTCTTGTCTGCATTTCTGACGGCAATGCTGAATAAACTGGCAAAATAATCAGCTCTGGTACATCAGGGCCCAGAGATTTCATTCTTTCAAACAGAACTTCACAAGCAGTGTCGATTTCTTCTTGACCGGTTAAGAACAGCAGGACATCACCTGAAATGTTAACGATCACATTAAGTACAAATACATACATAAATTATTTATGCATTCCATGAGTTCTTGTGGAATGTTTTCGAAGCTTACCTGGAGGCTCATTCAGGTGAATCTGCATCACTGTTATCAAACTGGCATCCAAGTAATCCGTCTCAGGCTCTTTTGTATACAGAATTTCTACAGGGAAAGTTCTACCAGGAATGGTAAATATAGGTGCAGCCATGAAATACTGTGAGAACTTGACAGCATCCAACGTTGCAGAAGTTACGATCAATTTCAATTCTGGTCGTTTACCTACAGCTTTCTTCAAGAGACCTAAAGAAGGAACGAACATAGGTTATATTCCTTGTCCACACTATAATATAAACTCTTAAAGGTTTTTTAACATACCGAACAGCACGTCTGTATGGATAGTTCTCTCGTGAGCTTCATCCAGCATTACAATCGAATAGGACTTCAGATCAGAGTCAAGGAGACATTCACGGAGCAACATACCGTCCGTCATGTACCTGGAGAATCAGAAGCATGAAATTAGCAAGTTAGAACCAACTTTATGCGATAGAAAAAGATATAGAAAAAAATCTACTTTATCATTGTTTCTTGAGAAGTGCAGTCTTCAAATCGAATGGTATAGCCAACTTCCTGTCCAAGTCTGCATCCGTATTCTTCGGCAACACGCTTTGATACAGACATGGCTGCCACTCTTCTGGGTTGGGTACAACCAATTTTCCCTCGCGTAGTGAATCCTGCTTCAGCTAAGTACTGCGGTATTTGCGTTGTTTTACCCGATCCGGTTTCTCCAATAACGATGAGGATTTGGTTGTCGGTCACAGCCTGGAACGCATAAGATGGTTAGAACTACAACTAATACTGTTGAACATGATAAACTAACTGGGGAAAGGCTTACTTTTATTAGTTCATCCTTCAACTTGTAGATTGGCAATGACTGTCTTTGCTCGATGATCGACATGCTGGTTTTCTTGCCGTATGAAGCTTTCTTTCCTCCAATTACGTGTTTCTTCCATTCCGGTAAATCCATATTGGCGTTTGACGGCATTCCGATTCCTCTTGAAGATGCGCCTTCAGGTTCCGGAGCTACATTGCAGTAATAGAAAATCAGTAAAGTTGAGCAACATAATTAGCAAAAATGTTAAAGGCAAGAATCGGTACCTTCAGGAATAGGGTCATTCCAATTAACTCTGCCACCGCCCCCACCTCGTCCAGAAGCTTGATTTGCTTCATCTCTTTGTGCCATTTTGATTTCTCGTCTTTCCTTCGATAATGCACTTTGCATCATTGCTGCTTGTGCCAGTGAACCATCCGGATTCTTCACGATGCGCACCGGAGATAGCTCATGTAGCAGTCTTCCACCGCCAACACCTCGCAAGAAAGCAGGTTCTTCTTCTGTTAGTTCAACTTCGATGTCTTCTTCATCGTCGTCGTTCGTGTTCAAAATGTGCAACTAGAGAATCGAAAACAAAATTTATCTAATATGCGCAGTTTCGAATCTACGTACGCTAGCTAAGCATTTGAATGTTCGTACCTCTTCGTCTAAATCCGCTAACGCCCTTTTGTCGATAGTTCCAGCAGCAATCATCTGTTTTAATTCCCATTTTTCTGGTGATGAAATGCGGTTTGTTTTTCTTCGCCGCCCTTCATCTTCATTGTTGATTTCTGGCAGCAATCCCCGAGTTCCAAGAGGTCTATCTGGATTTCTATATTCGTCGTCATCATCTCCACCCCTTTAAAAGAAATCAAATTCAGTTTTACCACATAACTTAAACAAGTCAAACAAGGCAACTCTCTTATGGCACTTACAAAGCTGTAGCATTAGCACCCGTAACAGGAACAGATGGATTAAGATCTTCGCCGGTATCTTGGTCCACGTCTTTCATACTCAAGCTGATTTTTTGACCAGTGAAGGACAAGACCTTCACTTTGACTTGTTGTCCTCGCGATACAACTTCTGAAACTTCGTTGACTCTTCCTTCACGTCGAAGTTGAGAGATATGACACAACCCCTCCCACCGCTTCCTCAGTCCATCTAACTGTACGAAGCATCCGAACGGTACAGTGGAAGCAACTTTACCGTTGTAGATCTATGAAATTAACAATATTTAAAATGAAAACACTTTCAAAAATATTAACTACGACTGGTGGAGAATACAAGTACAGACCTTGTGAATCTCTGGTTCCGCCGGCGGAAGTCTATCACTCAAGTAGGGTTTGTTCAATCTAGTCCTGTTGTTTCTGTCGTTGCTTCTCGAACGCCTCCGTGGGGATCGAGAATCTCGCCTGCGATTTCGACGATCGAATCGTTCATCATCTCTTCCTCGACTTCTACTTCTTCTACGTTTACGATCTCGACTTCCACTTCTTGATCTTGATCCGCGACGAGCTCTCCGATTTCGGTCTCTGGATCTGGACCTTCTTCTTTCTTGAGACCTTGAACCGGAACGTTTTCTACGTGATCGCTCTGGGCTTTTGTCTTCCTTTTTCTTCGAAGGAGCCAATGCTTCTAACGACAGCATCATATCGTCGACAATCTGATCCGAAAGTTTCTTTTCTCCTTTGACATTTTCTTCCGCTTCTTGCTTGATACGGATTTCCTCATGTAACCTAGAATGTCCCGAAGATATCATATAACAAGTCTTCAATACCACTCATGGATTTTGAAACTATCCATTATTATCAGCAGCTGACAGCATTTTTCAGAGAGACTTACAAAGTGTGAGTATTGGGATCATCCGGAATAGCCAGAAATGGGATTTTTTCCGTCAGTGCTTGATTTTCACTTCCCCAGCAACTTCAGATGCTGATAATTTGACTCCATCTGGTATCTTCCTTTCTATTGATCTCATGTGGCGAATCAAACGAAATAGATTGGCAGTCAGAGAATCCTGAGAACGATACGAAATTTCAATGCATTCAACTTGGAAATAATCTGTAACATGAGTAATCGAGCATTTTCCACTCACCGTAAATTCTGCTCCATTCTTATCCAACGCGGTTTTGAAGCCATCGAGAGTGGTATTTTCGTCAGCCAAAGCGATAATAAATTCAGCTGCAATTGAAAAACAATTATTACATATTATCGAACCGAAAATTATTTATACCCTGTACCCTGAACTGGATTTTTAGCAACAGAGCTGTGCTACTTAACTTACCCAGATCTTTATCGTTCATGCCCAAATGGTTCTCTAATTCTGTACAAACTTTAGAGACCAGTGACAGGTATTCCAACTGTTTGACTTCCTCCATTTCGAATTTGGATCACTTCGAACTTGTCCAACTGAATCGAACGCGTATAACCGTACCACTGAAGTCAGTCAGCCAACCACTATTAACTTGATTACAATAAAAACCTATAGATCATAGATAAAAAATTAGTTATCATTGACAATTGAAGCGAAACCAGAAACGCTTTGGGAATTAGTAATAAAGCAGCGCAACGCACGCAAACTTTCCACGACGTTTGTTTACGTATTTTGGAGCCCACAGACAAATGCAGAATCTCCTTTCCGACGATCCCGACCAAGGGAACAATTTAGTAGTAAATTTTGAGTATGTATACATGGAAAATTCATTTACACTCGTCAACGGCCATACCACGTTGAAAGCACCAGTTCTCGTCCGATCACTGAAGTTAAGCAACGTCGGGCCCGGTTAGTACTTGGATGGGTGACCGCTTGGGAATCCCGGGTGCTGTTGACTTTTTGCCATTTATTGCGAATTCTTTTTGATCATCGCTCAATGTCTATTGATTATGCATGACATGATGATTGACTGATAGTACGGAACATCATCAAACCTTCATTTATTATTTTACGCAACTTCAGTTTCAATTTGTTCTATTACTACGTATCAAAAAGCAATGATACCAGTCTTCTTGATATATTTTATTGTCAAGCATTTCCCTGGGGTCTTCCAACTATTTAACAATAGCTGAGGTCAGATTTAGAAAACTAAAGTTCAGTTAGCAAAAAAACTTCAACCTTCAGCAAACTAACACTATAAATGTTATGTATGTTGTTGGACCAACAATTAATTACTTTTGCTTCAGTTGGATATAGAATTCTAGGACCGGCAAAGCTAACTGGACGTCAATGTTCCAATTTCCGGTGTCACTTCACCTTTTCACGTCTTCCTCCAGTTTGGCATCCCCCTGCAAACATTTGAAACACTTGTAGCTCCGTCAAATTGCTTCGTTAAGGTAAATGGAATCACGAACTGCAGTACTTCGTACTTACAGTTTTGGTATTTGAGCGACAGTTGGCTTGGGCTGGAGAAGTCGCTCCAGGCGCACCTTGGGCATTTCGTTGATGAGATCTTCGTCTCCGTCGTCAGGAGTAGTTGGCGTTCTAGCCAGCTTATCTTCGGCCACAAGCCCCTGTCGTATTTTCCATCCCTTGGTTGGCTCCATTAACCTTGAAGCTGTGCTGATGCTCTTCATCTAAAAGATACAAATTAGAAGAATTCTAATAACAATCCACTAGAGATATGAGAATAGTATAAAAGACGAAAGAACAACTCGTCTACAACTTCAAACGAGAGAACGACAACAACTTTTGTCGCGGTTTCCCGCCGCCGCCAACTTACTTTGACTCTGACTTGTTCATCGGTTAGAAAAGCCGGATTCTGGTGCTGCTTTTCGCGTTTTTCAATTGAATTCCTCTTGGCTTTGACGATATCTTGATCTCTGTGTCTGCAAAAATGAACGATGTAAGTTCTTGTTGTAGTTTTATAAAATATTTCCAAATTTTGTTCAACATTCTAGCTTGTTTTGTACATTTTTCTGATTGTGTTTACGCGCTTTAATTTTACAGACACTAGAATCGGTTCGGAGCGCCGTTGGGACGCCCACAGCCAAAACACCAAGAAGTTCTGCCAAGGCGAAGCAAACCAACACTCACGCGGGTTTCCGCTACGAGGTGGGAAACCCGAGAAAGAATGGATCAGAAGTCTGGAAGTGTGTCGACAGGGACTGCAAGGCTTCCGTCATTAAGAAAGGAGACGACTTCAGCCTGACTAAAGAACATACTCTTGCCGGTGCTACGATGCAAACGTAAGATTTGTCTATGACTATAGGGACTTGAAATTATAACTTACAAAAAACATGACTAAATTGCGAATCTATTCTCATCCAGGACCTTGCAACATGTGACCATGACCTTGATGCGTGACCGCGCTCTCAAGTTTCCCGCCGAGACTCCAAGCCAAATCATCCACAACGTGACTACTTCGGTTCGGGACTTGGTCCTGGCCACTGCACCTCCGGCAACCGCTCTCGAGCGGGTCATTGCAGAATGGCGTCAAGAAGCTCAAGGGGCAAAGACCAAGAAGAAATCAACTGGAAGCTCTACACCAAAGAATAAGAATAAAACAGGCGGGTCTTCTCGGAAGCGACTCAAGATGACTCCAAAGGGGAAGAATCAAGTTCCAGATTCCGAGGAAGACGAAGCGGAACTGGACGAGCTGGAGAAACTTGAAGACGGTGGGGATGACGAAGAGGAAGAAGAAGAAGATCTCGAAGAGGACGAAGAAGAGGAGGAACAGATTGTCCCCAAGAAGCGTCGCAGAAAAAGTGGATCTGATGATGATTTCGCTTAGAAGTTGGCAGGGCAGGATTCAGAATGTTGAAGAAAGGGAATGAAAATGAAAGAGTGTTTGTAGTCAATTAATGATGTTCATCATTAATCATTGTATCCGCTTTGTATTATGAGTTGGGCTTAAAGTACCAATACAGCCTCAGGCTTCAGGAGCTATCGATGACTCTGATTTTAGATTCTTGAATATTTTCAAAACTATCTGTGGATGAAGGCTAAATGGTAATTATGTAATTTTGTACTTGATGGATAATCAACCCAGCGGGGGGATTCTAAATTAATTTAAACTGTACTTGGTATTTCATTTATGTGTGCACACATGAGAAAGTTCGAGAAACAATTAAGCAAATAAACATTTCTCTTACCTGAAACTCTGAAGTAACTTTTTCGATACAGCAGATTCAAAACGTTGCTTGTTGAGATTGGGTACAGACTTTGCCGACTTTGCCAGTTCACTTAGGTTACGAGACATAAATTCAGGCTTCTCAATCTCATCCTCCAACGACATTTCTCCAAATCCTGAAGAGCCGCCATCAGAACTGCCTGTACGAGCCCTTTGCCGGCCCTTCAAAGTTGTTGAAGACCTTTCCAGTATTGGTCTCAAGGCGTTGAGAGATTTGCTCATATCTTTGCTCAACGCCGAAATTCCCAGAACCTGTCGTTTAACGTCATTAATGTCTTGATCAATCTGTTTGACTCGTTCAGACGTATCAACGTTGCTGGATTCTCGATGTTGCTCTAATTTTCTTCTAGCATTATTCATCTGCAAGGCAATTGAATTAAAACAGGTCAAAATCAAAATGGAAACCCCTTCATACAGCCATACGGGTCGGACCTTCCACAAAGCCAATTTTTCTAGATTCCTGCTTCGTTCTTCAGTGCGTTTCAACGAAAGTTGCTCTTGACGCTCTCTCTCTTGTTCGAATTTAGCCTTTTGAATATGAGTCATTTTCTGAAACGCCATTTCTCGTTCTTGCTGCTTTTGAAGGTTCCATTCTCTAATGTGCTTCTTGTTGGCTTCCATGAGTTCCTGGTACTTTTCTATCCATTGCAAATGTTCCACGATTTCCTCAGGCGTTTTGTCTACGAAATAGCAAAGTTTCAGTTGACATATACTGAGTACTGTAAGGCCTTTCTCTTGATTATCAGTTGAAATATGTTGAATGTCTATGAAATTTTAACTAGACACGAACCAGGTAAAGCTCTGGAGAAAACACAAAGTTTTGCAGAAAGCGGCCTGGACTCATTCTTTTCCCGGACACGAAGGAAAGTCTGGTGCCTTTGTACTGGCCATCCTCCAGTATGTCCACCTGTTGCTTGAAGAAAGTCCATGAGTTGTCGTGACGGTTCCTGGGAAAGTAGCAGACGGTGCTTATAAATGAATCATTAATCATCTCGGAGACATCGGAATCGTTGAGCATTTCTACAGGATTTGCTCATGATATTCTCGTATATTCTTACCTTGTTGTCACCGCCAGGACCTGGGATATGATGAGCTGACTTTTTGATGGATTTGTGCACTGGAACCTTGTACAAAGTGCCTTTGGCCAAAGCCGCTGAAGAAATTGCGTGAGGAGGAGGAGGCTTTTCAAAACTGATGGAGCTCAAGTGGGATTGAATATCTGATATGTCCTTGTGGAGCTGAGCTTCTCGATGTTGCAATTTTGATAAAAAGCTATAGAATATCACGCAAACTTTAAAACTTACAGGCCAAGCAAGTAAAATTAAAGTATACATCTGAATATGAACACACTTCTTTTCCGTTAATGTTGGCCTTAGATCCGAAATCCCTTGTCGCCCAACTGGTCCCACTCTTCTCGAACACTCTTTGGTTTTTCTTCTTCCTTTCGTCTTTTCTTCCGTTTCAGAATCAGTATCACTGGAGCTATCTGCAACGACCCGCATTGGGTTCAACCCAAACACTGTCGGATACTGTCTGGTCACATCAACTCGGTTCTTGGTCGTCTTCTTGCCTTTTAATTTTTTGTTGAAGCCTGTGTAAATTGATGGTTAATTTTAAGACCTAAAGTAAGACATATAAAAAGCTTTCTTACTTTGAACATCAGATAGCTCGATCCCATGAACGGCCTTGTTCAAATCCGCCTTCTTTTGTTGTAGCGCTTGGATGTTTTTGGTCATGTTGGAGATTTGGCGATCCAGGTCAGGTGGCTGCTCCGCGGCTGATTTTCCGCCGACAGGCTTCAAATCCAGTTGCTGGAGGAGGCCTTGGGTATCAAGTGTATCAAACGTATTTTGTTTATTCTGGTGGGGCGCATTTTCAGCGGCGGCAACGCCGCTGACTGCTGACAGCGAAGTAGAAGCAAAGGACTCGTGGTCTTCATTGCTAGTGGAGTAGGTTAATTGGGTGCCTGAGTCGGGTTCTGGTGAGATTGTTCGGTTTTGGGAGAGGAATGGAGAAAGCAGTGGCTCCATAATAATAATACTGGCGGAATGTTGGCGTGACGAGAAAGATTGTGCAAAAGTAAACTTTTGGCACTATATACGGCTGGAGATAATACTACGAAATAATAGCAGAGCCGGTAATTGCTCCGTGTCAGTCACTTTCACTGCGTCATGGGCGGCGGAAACAAAATTGCGGTAGACACAACAACAACAACACAGCTTGAGAATAAGAGCCGTCCGTCGATGGTGTAAACATTGGAAGCGGACATGAGTTTGGGTCCGCGGGT
>JAQGBJ010003081.1:0-13865 GCA_034698345.1 Sphaeridia pumilis
AATCTTTCGTCTACGTCAATAGTCAACATGACTACACAAAATTTGGCGGTATGTGCTGTGCTAATGAACTGTAGTATTAATAGCCAAGTCAGGTTTCTGTGTTTTGACATTCTTTTCATATTTGTAGGACCTCCAGAGAGAGTGACATTTCTCATTGGAGCTACGCTGTACTGCTTGGAGATGAAATTCATTGGTTTGTTCGTGACTTCGAGAAAATCTTATTTTCGACTAACAAAAGCAGTATTTGTGGTATGGAATGAAGACTGCCTGCAAAGTATCTTCAGGTTCTGGGGTCTGCAACTGGATTGTTGTGTGGTGATGAACTTACACGAGAAAGCCGACGAATCAATCGAAACGTCAATCCCCACAAGTGTTTCATTCAACAATGAACCCGAGGAGTTTAAGAAATTGGCTTCGAGAATGCTGAGGATGGGAATGCCACCATCGTTCACTTTGAAATGCTTGTTCGTATCAACCGTAACCAGCGGTTTGATGAAGAAGAAACTTATGGAGGTGAGATACGTTCCAAAGCCAAGCTAATGTGGATATGTTGATTATAAGAACTGCAACCTTCCTTTCAATGTTTCAGTTAACTGAAGATGCAGCTGAAAGTATTTCAGAGAATAGTTTCGCCCTAAATTGTGCGACTGTCGATGCTGTACCTCCCCGTTCAAATTTTTCAAACTTTCTCGACCGCAACAATGTCAACTTTGATGTCTTCCGTGCCGCTATTAGGTTCCGCTATTTAAATGCTGCTGTGTATAGCGTCAGAGAAGAAGACTATCTCATGGATAATTTCATCCTTGGGTTTGCCATGGGCGCTGAGCCAAGTCCCGATCTGTTAGAAGGCTGCACAAAGATGGCTCTTGGTGATGCTAGTCTCTTGTATATCTCGAATTGCCTGAAGAAACTGACGTTGACCTCCAACACCGAGGCAGATGCGTGTTCCACTTGTTTTTCACGAGATCATGTGAGAAACAATTGCTACAACCGTGGCGTGATGTCGGCTATTTCATTCAGAATGAGCGGTGAGTATTTTCATTCGACAAAGACAATTTTGAATGGCATTTACGTTGGTTCGTAAGTCCTATACGATAATAAATAATTGCTGCCGCATTTTCCCAGGGTTGATGGATGCAATTCTGGGGGGTTTCAAGAAGAAACTCAACGGCAGCCGGGCTATGAGATACGTCAACGATCGGCTTGAACCGGCGGGGCTGATTTTCAAAGAATATAATGGTAAGTCGAGAAACAAAAAACTCTGTTGTGCTGCGATCGTGACTTTTCGGGGTATTAATAGTCTATCTTTTTAGTTTGCAGCTCTCTGACATCTAGGAGCAAGTTCTTATTCACCGTTTACGGAATATACAAGGTCTTGCCACCAACCAGCACCGTTACTTCTTGGCTGCTAAGAATATGCCCCGTTCGACAAATCTACTTCTTTTCAAAGCCAAACTCGTCATTGATGAGTGTTAGAAAATTACCAGCGAGCATCAACGGTGGACGACCCATATTCCAAGGCTCATTCTCTTCATGCTGCAGTATGCATGATGACGTTGTTTGTGGCGAATGGTCAGTTAGATCAGGTGGAGTATTGTTGATCGTGAGAGACAGGCGCCCTTGATGTAATGATGAAAGTTCGACTTGAGGAACGATGGCAGCAAAGTTTATTCGTTTATGATACCTTTTCAAATAGGACGCATGTTTAAAATAGTTTCTAATCAGCTTAAGGCTTGAACTTTAGGAACTGTACTCGAGGTATTTCTGATCTATTGATGTACCATTCTAGGTTATCGCCAGGTGCGGCTCCGCATCAAGGCTATGAATTTTGTGCTGGGAGAAATGTATTTTTGAAGTTTCCAGTGTGGAGCAGCATGTGTCTACAAATAAACATGATGTAATTCCCATAATCTATGCCACGAAATAATAAATGTTAAGTAATAAACAAGTTCAATTTCGCCAGTTGTAATAAACCTTTACTGCAGTTGTGATCCACCACGACTACCTGCTTGGGTCAAGTTACAATCCCCCAGAGAAGAAAGTCGATTAAGCCTCTTAAAAGATATAAGTAAGGACTGTAGGGGATTCAGACTTATTGGAACTGTTTGACTTGATGACCATTAATCCCACCTTCGATCATGGGAGCGAGGCTCCACTTCATGATATCAATTTACTCGTTCTGATGTTGGCTCATAAACGTAAAGCTCGCAGACTGAACAGTGTGTGTTCCGCGGTAAACCATTTCCAAACAGTCCTCACGATTTTTCTTACTTGTTTGCCATTATGTGGAGAAAGCTGTCGGTTATGGATAAAGGTTCGAACGGTATGCCCGATAAAACGGAGGAATCCGTCTGTCAACTTTCTTTGAAGCAGAGGATTTTGCTACGGACCAAAATTTCGAAGGAGAAGGAACGACTACTTTTGGGCGTGACTGATGCCAGCCCAGTCTTAAAAGGTTTGTGAATATTAAGTGGCATTCATTATTAGCATTCAAATAAAAATCCATTGTTTATCGGCGCCGATCGTTTTAATTATCGTCACACCAGGTGCAGCACCAGTTACCAGCAATTCTACGGCTGTCGTTCACAAACGACAGGATTCGAGCCCTGGGCCAGGAGCCATCATAAAAGAGAGGTTGGATCGGACAGAGGTCAACCATGTATTGAGAGGTATGTAAACATTCAGTAGCATTTTTCATGTGCCTTATAGCAATAATCCAAGATTCATAGGCGCCGTTTCATTCACTCTTGTCCACTCAGGTAAAGCACAAGCTCCAAGCAATGCCAGGGCCGTTGTTTTCAAACGACAGGATACAAGTAAGGGGCCTGAAGCCATGGTCAAAAAGCTAGTGGATGGGTCCGATATCACTGATGTCCTTAAAGGTTTGTAATACACATTCAAATCAAGTGTTCAAAATGTTTTTTGGCGCTGTTAAATGTATTAATTGTGTCTTATTAGGTAAAGCTCAAGGTGCGAGAAATTCAACGGCTAGCGCTTTCAAAGGAGAGAATTCGAGCACTGCGACTGAAGTCATCAACAAAAAGAGGCCGCGTCAACGTTTAGAAGCCGAGGACTTTATAATAGTTCATGAAGGTTAGTCAGGATTCTTTGCAACATCAACGTACATCTCATGACGCTTGTATAACGAAACCGAAATTTTGCAGGCAACCCGCCCATGTACGAGTGCAAAATTTGTGAACACAAATTTGCAACTCGGCGTAACATTTACTACCACAAGTTCTGCCAAGGAAAGGAGAAACCTTTGGAATGCCACATTTGCCTCAAGCGATTCATCAGCCGAAGTCACTACGAATGTCATAAACGTTTTCATTCTGGAGAAAGGCCATTCCTGTGTGAGACCTGTGGAGAAAGGTTCATTTCCAGCAGTAAACTGACTCGGCATGCCCGAACCCACTCTGGAACGAAAGCGTTTTCCTGCAGTACTTGTAATAAGCGGTTCAAAACTCCAGAAACCTTGAAGATCCACGAGCGAATGCACAATGATGATAGAACGTACGACTGTAATGTTTGCCGAAAACGGTATTCCCGATCTGCAACCTTGAAGAGGCATCAACTTATACATTCTGGTAAGTCCTGACAACGTGTTGTTAAAAATTAATGTCACACGGCAGCATTGTATGTGTTTACTATTTTGTTATTGCTAGATGAAATGAAATTTCTCTGCGATCGTTGTGGAATGGGCTTTAAACTCAAATGGAACCTCGATGTTCACGCTACGACACACCTTCAGCTACGTCCGTTCCTCTGTGCGAAATGTCCAGCCGCATTTGGTTCAGCCAAAGATCTTCATAGACATGCCCGAATTCATGAAAGTATGTGGTAAATCGTACATCAAATGTGATTTACAGATTTTGCGCATTCATGTGATCTAATTTCTTGATTATTACAGCCGAGAGGCCATTCAAATGTAGTTTGTGCTCTTCTGCTTTCAAGCGTCAAGACCATCTTGTCCGACATTCCAAAGATATCCACCGTAAACCAAAGTTGACATCGAACGTTGAAACCGAGGCATATAATGGGGCCCTGGTGAGTTTATTGTTTTTCATGCTGATTCGTTGTAATGAATACTGATCAATTCAACAAAGCCCTTCATTGCAGGATAAAACAATTGAAGGCACTGCTTCATGTGATGAGGAGACAAACATCAAAATTGTAGCTTCGTATTCTTTAGTATCTGAGTCAAAAACAACCAAATGACGTCTTCATGTTTGGGTCATCGTTCTAGGTCATCGAATATTAATTGGTTTGGGAGGTTGATTTCGTGGTTGTGAAGCCTTGTGATAAGTATTTGAAAAGCAAGTTTCTTTGTGTTCACTGTTCAAATTTACTACCGGCGAATTAAATCAGTCACGGAGGATCTTTACTACAAATGTGTCCGTTATGGTCCTTCATTACTAGTTTTGTAATTGAAACATGACAATAGCCTAAAACGTGCGTTGCGCCTTCGCGCCAATCTTTTAATGCTTTTAGTGCATATTCCGCTACCGTGCGTGTGTGTAGGAGAACGCTGCAGAATTTTGTTGATTTTTGTTGGCTTCTTATTTATTTCTTATTTATTTGTTTCTGTTTTACTGAAGCGTGCATTGCGAGAAATTGGCGTAGTTAAAACGTTTTATATCTCCAGTGCGATCGAAACTGCGGTTCACAGACAAAAAACGCGAGGACCCAATCCCCAACCCCCAAATATGGATTCGGAAGACTCAGAAGCGTCAACTAATTCGGAAACTTCAGGGTCAGACACTGACAGCGTTGTGTCAACTGCAAATCAGTTATCGCCAGAATCACAGGTAACAACGGTCTATGTTTAATACGTGTTGCTCAAGCACGGTGATTCTTCAGTCATGAAGGATCGTAACTGGTTCATAACTGTGGTTGATAACGATGGGTTTTTCATATTGTTTTTGTAGGAGAATGTGAACCCAGTCGATGTTGCTGTACAACATTTCAAGAGGATGGCCCTTCATTATGAACATGATTTTTTTCCACCTTTGACCACCGTTGAGTTGACGTCATATCCGAAGGCTTTGAAGCCAAGAATTCCTTGGGGCCGACTAACGCTGGATATGAAGAGCGCAGCGGCACCAAGAATAGTAAGATTTGTATTTCCCTATCGTTCTGTGTTATTATACGGTTGTTGCATATTTTTTCTCCTCGTAGGGAACGGGAAAATCGTTAGAACCGAATGTCATAGAGTACGAGACTCTAAAGAACATGCCTGCAGGAGATATTATAGCTATGCTGACGACCAATACAATTACAGTTGTGAAGAACGGCGCAATTGGAATACAAATTGACACAGCTGATTTTTCTGTACCGAATTTCTTGAAAGGAGAAGAAGATATGGAGCTCCCTGGAGGGTATTTCGTGCAGAGTTTGAAACGTACGGGGTGGTTCTACGAATCGGATACAAAGGGAGGCACTGTGAGGGATTTCAACAGGGAAAGAATCGCTAATTTGCAGAGTGTACGTGTTACATGAAATACAACAATGCGAAAATTTCCATGGTCATAATTTCACGTGTTGTTACTTCAGGAGGAGCCAAGAAACGCTGCTTCTATTTTAAACTTCCGGCCATCCGGAGCTAATAAGATTTGGAACAATTTTTTAAACAACGTCACTAAACTGCCGGACCCGATTCGGCCGGACGGTACATCAAGTCTGCAATGTTTGGAGGAAGTGGCCATCGAAGGCATAACTACTTGGCAAGCACTACTGAAACAAAGAGGTTAACAGTTTTAAACTTTGTATACATTGAGTAACCGAGTTATCACCCTTCTTAACTATATGGTTTGTATATTACAGGCACAATAACCGGAGGCCACCAGGAAGATTCATTCGCATGGTCGGTGAACGTGTGCCTGTATGGAAGTTCTAATTGGATTGCTGTTAGGAAGGAAGATGTTCCGCTGGTGTTTTCTGTGGCACAAGAAAAATATAACGCTAAGTTGTAAGCAGTTAATATTAACATCTGGCCATCAACATACAAGCTCAAAATTGCCATTAACTGTGTTCTTTGTATTGTAGCCCCAGGGAAAAGAAAAAATTCCCCTTTATCATGGGCCAAACCGGATTTTTCCCGATTGGGGACGAACTTCGAGAAAAAGGCGTGGACACAATTGAATTCACTCAGCACGAAGGTGAAATTGTCCTTGTAGGCTGTGGCAACTTGCACGCGGTCATCGGCAATGAACAGTCTGTTCACGCCGCAACAAACGTTTTCCCAAACATAACCACCATGTGGCAATCTGCGTTCGAGTTGTAAGTTTCAAAATATATCATCAACAGTTTTTGGCGAATCATTCATTTTTTTTCATCCTCAGTGAACAGATTTATAACAAAAGTCCACGTCAGAAGCAGGTCAGAGCGAAGGAGCTACTCCTGAAATGCGTTGCGAAAGGTTGGCAAATCGGCAAAGGGCCCCGTTTTCTGTTTACAATAGCGTAAGTGGATACGCTCACCTGTAACACATATATACAGAATCTTCATCAATGCTTCTGTATTACAGGGATGCGTTATGGTCGTTAGTCCAACAAAAAGCAAGTGATGATCTGACAGTCAAAGCGTTGAAGTGGAAAATAGCTACTGGACGAGAAAGTGATGAATGGGAAAACTTTCCATGCTATTCGCAACGTTTCTTTTGCACCAAATGCTATGTGAGTGTTCTTAATGCCGTTTTTTAAGACTAAACCTTATGGGAGACTTGTTTAAGGTGATTGTTCTGCAGGTGGAAATCGTGACCCCGATAATAATCCTTGTGAGTAAGAAAAAATCTTATTGTTGTAATTGTGCTGCCAGCGAAAAGGAGAATCTTCAATGGAGGGTGCTTGAACGTCATTTCACTTATAAATACTTGGTGGAACAGCTGGAAAAAGTGATGGTAAGATAAAAAAAGTTTCTACTTCACGACGTCGGAATAGTCTCATGCGAAGCTACTTACTTCTCATTTCAGATTCAGCTCAAGCGCATAAACGATTCGGAAGTTACTGCCGTCAGTGGGCTTCCTGAAGCTCGTCAAGCACCAGAATTACCAAGTACTTCAGCTGAACGAGGTGCAAAACGGCCCAGAGCAAAAGTTAGGCAAAAGCAGTCAAGGGACGAAGATCGCATAATTTTGACTAAACAGGAGGCTGAAAAATCTTTGGAGCTCCATTATACTGAAACAAGAACAGGTATTTCTAGCAGAAACGCAATTTCTCCAATGAGTTCAGTGGCAACAAAGCTTAATTGTCGTTTTTAGTGTACAGATGCAGTATTTGCCGAGACCAAGGGATCGACGAAGCATATCAGAAGGAGAACAAGGCCATAATGGTACGACACGTACTCACATGCCACAGTAAAGGAGTCCTCAAGCGATGCAATTTTGAAAAGGGCGGGGTGCGATGCTCGTACGAGACCTATAAAGGGCGAGCATTCAGTGCCCACAAACGTTCACACGGGTGCGAAGGACAATCTCAGTAACTAACGGGTGGTATTCGCCAAGTTTAGATATAATTTGTAAAGCTATTTTGAATTAACTTTATTGTCGTTGTTAACAACACCTTACTAACGCTTCTACTTAATGCAAACTGACGTTACTTAATGCAAACTGACGTTGTATAGTCTCATTCGTCCATGACATGGTAGTTGTTTGATATTAAACGGTGGACAACTTAATATTATACAGATTGAAATTTATTGAAGTTTCAGGCCCGAATCGATACATCATCAGTCTGCATCAACATTTTTGGGCCAAACGTAGTACATGCCTCTATAATTACGGATCAGTTCAGCATAGGCGAATCCGGCAACGCTTTCAGGGATGAGGGTAGATAAAACAGTACCTCCTAGGCTAATGCTTCCAGTTAGAGCTGTACCAAAGGACAATGGTGAACTGTACGGTGTTGGTAACTCCTGAAGTTTACGATTTATATCGTCCACGTTGTCCTTGTAGCCTGAATCAGATACATATCTTGTAATAGGACTGCTATCATTGTTCATATTGATTGATTATTGCGATATTTTTACAGGTGACTTACTCAAACGGACGACAGCCATACTATGGGCTTGATGGAGCGCCAATCTCGACCTTTTGCAGGGTACCTTCAGAACAGGGGTTGGTGAGAACTGCAGATTCAGTACCATGTTCCTGGGCAGTTTAGAACCGTCTTGTCGGTAGGGCTGGAACTTCTCCCTTACAAATTCATCTAATGTGCTCATATTTCGTTCGGCAGTTCCTAAAATCGTAAGTGTTAGTACTGTTTAAGCTTCAAAATTTCATCCTTTTAGCATCAATGGTATCAGAAATTTCTTGGAAATTTACCAGCAATGTATTCCTTTGTTGCAGAACAGCCAGAACGCGCCAACTTGAGGATGTAAATACGCTTCCTGTTTCAACTATGGTCCGATACGGAAGGCCACCCTAGATGCGTGCTTGTCTCCGACGTTGATCGGAGTCAGTTGGAGCTCGAACTCTGCGTGGTTCGCATCGTGTTGTGGATTAGTCTGTTTTTTCAAAAACCCTGTCGAAAGCTTGAAAGCTAGTATATTCTAGTTGTGTTCGAATGAAACACCGTTAGGACCCAAAATGTCCGAACGTGAAGACCTTCAAACGTCTCGTGGAGGTAAGTTACATTTTGGTCAATCTTGGATACATGAACCCTGCACAATGATGACGATACAGCGCCTTTATTGGACGATTTATTGTGTCTTGAACCCCCTTTAATAGTCGATTGCCGTATACAGTATTTCGAGGTAATTCAATACTGAAATACAAATTATGGCAGTAACGAAGGTTCGTGATTGCACTTACTATCAGCATAGATCAGTAGAGGTCCTCCATTACTATAAAGTTATAGCATGGCAGTAACGAAGGTTTGTGATTGCAGTTACTATCAGCATAGATCAGTCGAGGTCCTCTCTTACTATAAAGTTCTAGCATGGCAGTAACGAAGGTTCATGAGTGCGGATACTAACAGCATACATCAGTCGACGTCCTTCATTACTATAAAGTTCTAGCATGGCAGTAACAAAGGTTCATGACTGCGCACAGTGACTAATTAATGTATCTAAAGTTCTATGGTTGATTCTGCAGGCTTGAGTGATCAAGAATTAGCAAACCACTACTTTAATGTCGGAGTTGACCCACTCTCCAGCCAAACCAGAGAGGAGGCTAGAAGTACATCGAAGAGATCGTCAACGAAGTTGTCATCCACCGAGACTAGTAAACGTCAGAAACTTGTGGGGATCTTCGTTACGCTGGTACCAAACCATGTAAAAATAAGGGCTCCCTGTGCCCAAATGAGGGAATTACTGAGTAACCGAATGCTTTATTCAGATACTTTCACCGGAGGTAAGTCATTCATCAAAGCTGACAGTCATGAATACACTGGATACATGTCGTCCTCATGTTTTAATTCGTGCTTATTTCCTGTCGCAGGACCTGATGATTTGATCGAAGAATTCGACACAATAGTCAACCAACGTTTTGGCGGGCAGTTGCGAGGTAGCCAGTTCGAATACATGTTTGCTCCGAAGCAATCTGACAGGCACGAAAACATGGCACTGATTCCACGAGGAACAACTTTAAAGCAAGTCGGTCGGAAAGACATTTTCATTCATCCACAACAGCCTATACAACATGTATGCGAAAGCACGACACACATTATCAAGTGGGAAATTGGGTATTGAAATGTTCAATAATGGTTGATTATCTTCAGGATTTGATGAATCATCCTATAGTATGTCTGAAATGCATTGAGGGACTTGGACACTTCTCGTACGATACGCCTCCTCCTGCCGATGACGGGGAGGATCGCGATGATGACGAAATCAATACGGATTCCGATGACGAGACCGTCTTCGATGTGTCAGTTAACAGTCCAAGGAAGCCGAAGAAGAAACTCGTGGACTACTTTTCACTATATCAACACTATGAGAGGGACAACGCCGAAATTCCGATTAACATAGATCGCAACGATGTCTTGAGCCTCGTCAACACTACAAATTCGTTGGGTAAGCCGGTTCAAGAGTGCTAACGTTTCCATTTGTCAAGTAAATTAAAATGATTGTCCATTTTATGATGTAGTTGTATTTTGGGAGGACGTGGACAGAGAGTTATTGCAACCTTTAAATGAGAGTTTGAAAGTCAGGCCCAAGCGAACGGTGAATCTTCATCGATTTCTCGATAGAATGACGCAGCATGCAAGAAACGAAAGACTTTTCAGTCCAAAAGCTAGAATTGAACTCAGTTTCAGAAATGAACACGGTAAACTGGCATGAAAATTTCACCGGATTGTGATATGCATTTTCTTGAAATCTGCTCATTGAACGATTATTTCTGTTGTACAGGTGCCGGAATCACGAAGGAAGCATACAACGCTCTGATGATGAGAGCTCAGTTCGAGACATTCTTCGAGGGAGAATTCGTTTTGATTGAAGGAAACAGTGGCCGTCGTCGGTTCCGCAAAGCAATAGGAGACGAGCTCATCGTCTTCAGACAGTTTGTTGTGTTTTTGATAAAGGCCTTTATTTCCGGAGGTCATGGGATTCTGGGCCTCCATCCAGCAATCAAGGGATACTTACTGAGAAGCACGGACTGGGAGGACAGTTTGGAGCAAGTTGACCAACTGGACTTTGCAGATCCGGATGTGGGTGACATGCTACAAAAAGTAAGTAATCGCTATTAATGATGCATTATGGGCATCTAAAGATCCTTGTTATCCTTCGGTGAGGATCATAAAATTACATCGTATGTGATTTACGATTTTACAGCTTACTGGGGAGAATGCCAACAATTACCTGACAACAAATTTTCGGGCAGACTTTAATGATCTGTACGTAGAGTACCCTCAAAGCAATAACCCTAAGGACGCCAAGATCGAGATTGCTAAGAAGGAACTGATTGACAACGCCAAGTCACAACTGGATTTAATTCGGAATGCCTTTGACGCATTGTGTATTCCAGCGATAATCAACAAATGGCCACAAGAAAAAGTGAGGCTGTTTCCCGATGTCTCCGACCCTTCGATTCAGGCAGTCAACGCCATGTTCGACTATAGGCCTGAGAGATCATACATAGTTCGTGGAAGAGCTATTACAACGAGGGAGGTCATCCAAATGGTTATGGAACGAATTGGAACAGGTGAGAATTGCATCATTCGCTGCGGAATTGTTTGACTACAATTCTACATGAATTAAAAAACTTGAATGAATTGTTTCTTTCAGATCCTGATAAACTCCGCAATGTTGTGCTAGCTTGCACGGCCAGCTGCGTGCTACCAGCTCCAAAGTCTGTCGTGGTCACCATTCAAAATCGAGCGCCCCGTGATGCAGATGGTAATGCTCAAACATTCGCTCCTGTGTATATTGCGACTTGCTTCCGAAGAATCGAACTTCTACCTGGTTATCCAGTCGAAACTTGGGTGGAATACTTGGAGTCTGTTTTTCTCAACCCTGTGAATGCGGAATACAATCGGCGTCAGGACGTTGCCCGTTATTTGTTCGACGACGCTCTTGAAGAGGAAGATGATGATATCTGGATAGGTGAGGATCCTGTTCCAGAAAACGAAGATCATGATCAAGACGAAGTTTTCTTCGAACCATGATTTATCTCCCTCAACTTTTTATACATTTCACAGTTTAATAATTTTAGTAGCAGGCATGCTCTAGTGTTGTGAAATCCTTCTTTGGGAACCAGTACTCTTAATTCAACATGTGGAGACGACCTGTTTTCAGTTGTCGAAAGGAAATTTGCAGGACTGTAAAATTACTGTAGTGAATTGCTTTGATGTCGATCAAGTTTAACATTACGAATATATGTCATGTTCTAAATTCTTTTGTTTTATTTTTGATGAGATCATTTACAATAAACTGTGTCTTAAACAACCCACCTAGTCCGTTATAAATCATACCAATCAAAGGACAGTAATATCGATTATAAGCCGTTGTTACTTTAAGTTTCAGTAAGGGTGGATACTGACCACACTTCGTTACCGCAGGCAATATTATTGGCGTTATATTTTAGACTATCTCACTCAAATTCATAAGTTTTATTCAGTTACCACCACCACATACCTGACAAAGTTCGTGCATATGATGAACTAAACCTCTCAATTCGTTATATTTTTCTTCTGACGTCATATCCAATGTGGATACAGAATCTTTGTAGATGGCATACGCAGCCTGAGCGATGTGAATTGGAATGAAGCAACTGTTAAAATCCACACCAGCATCAACAGGGACTTCACCGGCATCCAGCTCTTCAGCATTCAGTGGGATTGTCTCAGACACCTTGAAACAAAAACTGTCCAATTTAACAACTCTTACATTCATATCAGAAATACTTGAATGTTCAACATTACTTACTACAGGCTCAGAAACAACAATTTCTCTAGGCATTGGGGAGGAATGCAACATAGCTACAGGACTCCTTTGATGAAGAGTCCGAATTCCATGGCTATTGTAATATCCTTGGAATTTCGTCAAGTCGTTTCTCAATGGAGCCAAGTATACTGCGTGTAGACAGGCTAAATCTATAGGATCACATATATCTAGCTGCTCCTTTTGTTCAAGTCCACGGAAGCAACTGATATATTTTCCCACGCAGAACTTTCTCAGGTCACTCCAGTAGCGTTCGATTCTGCAAAAAAACAAACAATGATGGTTTCTGCGCCAGAATACTGAAGTAGCAAAACTGTTAACCATACTACTTACTTAACGTTTCGTACAGAACGCCCAGTAATAAGACATTTCGGATCGTTCGGTCTTGCTGTCCGCATAAACCTTGCAACTCCAGTCATTTCTCTGCCTTTATCGGATCGAACACGAAACGGTGTAGTATATCGGTCAACTCCTTTTTTAAAGTCCTTCAGCATATCTTCGGCTCCGTTACGAGTCCCGACGTTCAGAAATACCACAGTGCGAGAAAATCCATCCATGCCTCCTCTGATGACCAACTTGTACCTGCAAACAACATCACATTCATCAACTTGGAAACTTTTGGCACATTTTCAGCTAAAAATCAATTTTCATCTCACGGTCCAAGTTTCAAATACGAATCAATGTGCCACAGGTAGTGAGAATGGGGCACACTGTACTTGATACGTGCAATCTTCTTCATTTCCATCGTTCTTCGTAATACTCCCTCCGGATCTACTATCTTCATCATTTCTGCAACTCGTCTCCTTGTCACAAAAGTCCCACCCTTCTTCAGAGCACACCAAATTTGGTTATGGCCGAAATCAGGAAACTGCTGATGAATTCCATCAACCTTTTCCAGCAATTGCTCATCCGTCATAGCCCGATTCATTTTGAAATTCTGTACAACAAAACAAGCCTTTAATGAAATTGCATTTCTAAAGCCATCATTCAAGTTTTATGTTCAAACATTTTCACCTTACCGATTTATTCTCACGATTCAGGTTCCTCGTCAATGTTCTGTACTTTACTCCAAGTACTCGCGCAATCTCAGCCAACTTAAGTCCATCAGTTTTCAAGGCCATGACCCGATTGTAGTCAATGTTTATTCTCGGGGGTGCCATTTCATAAGGTCTATTATTAAAAACACCAGAAAACCAATGTCAAAAAATACGATTTATAAAACCCACAATGTTACTTGGTGGTCAAACTGCTGCCGATTGGGATTTACTATCACACAGTGAGAAATACCGCCAATGTTACTTGCATTGGTGAAACTGCTGCTAAATGGCATTTACTAGTTAATAACACAATGAAAAAGACCGCCAATGTTCACGACGTTTTTTTAAACGGCCTAGCAACTCCCGCGCCCTCGCAAGGACGTCAAGAGTAAGGGGATGAAGATGCACAGTCGCGAAGCTTCACGACTAGAACTGGTTGTCCACGACTGA
>JAQGBJ010003082.1:0-13865 GCA_034698345.1 Sphaeridia pumilis
ATTTTTGCAATCTGCAGATTTTTGTTCCTCTGAACTTCCACTTTGGGATGTGGTGGCGACTCCTTCAAGATTCCCAAATAAGTATCACAAATCCCGTTCGCACTTCCGATTAAGTTCCTGGACAAACAGTTCAAGGCTATCAAATAAGTGTACCACAACAGCGCAGTTTTGGACAATTGATCCAGAGCTCGAGAACAGTGCACCGAAGGCCACGCTGACCGAAAACACAAGTGTTCCAAATGGTTGAGATAACGCATAGAGAACTGCAGGTCTTCAGCAAACATAATGAAACTGGGCAGAGCTTCCCAAAGACAATTGTAGACTTCGCTGATCTGAGTGTCAACGATGCTGCCCAAGTGGGTGGGAAAGTTGTGCTCTTCGAGGTCCTGAAGGCACGTTCCGAAGAACCGGACCAGTTTGTACGGCGAGCCAATGAACCTCCACCGAACTTTCTGAAGTACTCGATGTACCTTGACGTACTTGCATTCAGCGTCACTGAAGCGCGGCGTGTATTTGAAGCTTTGCAGTAGTGAGTAGTTTTTGAGAAGCTGGATGGCCCAGTAAATTGGCGGGAACTTTGAAGGCGGGAAAACGTACTCCAGGAGTAGGACTGGTATCTCGTCCACGCGTACGCAGCAACAGAGGTCGAGGATGGAAAGAGCGAAGCGGCCCAGTTCGGAAGTCTGCAGCTTTTCGAAGCTCATGGTCCAAAGGTCTTCAAGCCGTTTGTATTCAGCTCCCAGTTGGATCAGCTGATTTGGGTTTGGCGGTCTTTTGGTTACACAACGTACGAAGTTTGCGCAAAACCCAGGCGACTCCTGAGCCAGAACTTGTATTTGGCGTCGCTCAACTTGCTTCAGTAGATCCGAGACTGTGAATAGCTGCGGTCGCGTGGCAAGCTCTTGGCGCTCTTTGTTAGTCTGCAGTACTGCGCAGGCTGAGGCTTCGATGGCAATAATCAGATTGTCGTAGAACTGGGCGAGGTTCTCGGCATCGGATTGTTCTGAACAGTAACGTCCGAGTCGATTGACAATGTAGTTGGCTGCAGTTTGGTCTTCAAGAAGTTCCAGTTCCATAACGTTGGGCTCCAAGGATGCCCAGTTGTTCGGACGGCTCGTTACCAAAATCAGAGGTCTGTAATGCATTGCGGGCAGTATTATGGGAGGAAGAAACGCTTCAAGTTCTTCGACGCTTAGTGCTTCAGCGTTATCGAAGATGATCAAAGTCCGAGCTTCGCACAGCTTCCAGTACAGCGGAGTCAAGAAGGTTTCGATCGGCATCAGTGGGCGGAAGTTGCGATCTCTGAAGCCGCTGTTGATTCCAAGTTCCTCTTCCGCCAGTTTCGCTAGATCCCAGGTTACTGTGTCGACACTCGAAGCGTTGATCCAAATAACGTTGTCGACTTGAGAGTTATTGACAAAAAGGTCGATGGCAAAAAGGCTAGCAAGGAATGATTTACCAACGCCGCCGATTCCGGAAATTATGACAAGTTTTTCGGTGATTGGGTTGCCGTTGCAGAAAGTGTCGTTGAATTTCAATCGAATTTTTTGAATTTCTGAAGATCGATGGAGGTGGTTTGGAGGTAGAGCTGGATCGAATTGGTAAGCGAGTAGTTTGGTGGCCTTGAGAACAAGAACAATATGAATATAATTGAGATAAGTCCGGTCGAGATAATCTTATCAAAAGCACGCTCACCTGCGCATGCGTCAACTGCGGTGGCTCCTGGAACAGCGGAGTTGCTTCCAAAGAAGTTCCCTCATCCAAAGTCCAGCCCGAAGTATCACGTCCATCCGATTCCGCATACTGTCGAAGCAATATCGACGCAGCTACACAGCGATGAGCTTTCAAAATGTCGAAAAGTTCCCGAAATTTCACGCCCGCCACGTCGCATCGTAGCAAATTCAAAATGTTTTGCGCTCGTTCCAGTTTTCGGGGTTCTCCGATGTCAACCTTGTAACAAAATTGACATTTCCAATCAAAATTCCGGTGGACGGATTTGTGATTTGTGATCAAAAATGTGGCTTACCAGTCTCTCAAATTCCATCGTTGAAATGACACGATTGCACCTCAGTTGATCGAGTACTTCGTTGGTCAAATTTAAAGATGCGCAGAATTCCCCATGATTTTGGTCCAGAAAATTGGTCCAGCGGCGTTGTCGTTCAAAAGTTGCCGCCATTTTGAATTTAAAATCATGAACTTGTTAACCTTTTGCAGCTTGCTATTCTACAAACGAAATGAGAGAAGGATGGAAAGTAATCCAGCCGATGAGCTGGAATGGAAGTTTATCTTATCTGAACTTTGGCTTCAAGCGTCAGATAAACTCGACGAATTGTATTTTATGAACAAACACATTTTATTGCATTGACGTGGGCAGAAATTGCAATAATCAATTCAACTGAATTCGTTACAAATATTTTAAAACGCTACTAACCGAAACTTCTGATCTGCTCATAATTTCAACCAAAACTTTACAACTGTCTCGAATTTCAAAGCAAAAACATTGTGAACTTAGACGTTTTTGCTCCAAGTTTGAATGGCCTTTTCGAAGCTCCTCAAGAAAATTTGAAACTTTGTATGGCTTGTATGTAGTTCCAATTTCGAGATACTTGTTCAAAGCAACCAAAGCTTCGATTGCCGCTTCCACTCCGAATATCAAATTACCAAAAAAATGAACCAGATTTTCAGCATCCATTGAGCTGTCGCAAAGTTGCCCGAGGCGGTTCAAAACGTATTCAACAGCAGCGCCATCTTCCAGGAGACCAAGTTCCAGCACATTACCATCGAACACGCCCCAACTCCTCCTGCGGCTGGTCACAAGAACTAAAGGCCGGTACTCTTTTCGAGGTTTCAGCGTCTTCGGAAGCAGCTGTTCCAAGTCGTCAACGCTGATACCATCAGTGCCGTCCAGGATGATCAAAGTGCGTGTTTCGCTCAAGCGTTGATAAAGCTGCGGTAGAAACTTATGTAGAGGGCGCAGCTTGTTAGCGGAATAACCGCTTGAGATTCCGCAAGTTGTTTCGGCGAGCTCAGCTAAGTTGGAAGCAGCGATTTTCAAGTTGGACGCTTTGACCCAAATGACATTCTCCAAGTGAGCCATGTTGTGAACTGCAAATTGACGCGCAAGAGTTGACTTTCCGCTACCGCCCCTACCGGTCAAAATGACAAGTTTTGGTGCAAAAGGATTGCCGTTGCAGGATTTGTCGTTGAGTTTGGAGCGGATGCTGAGGATTTGAGCAGGTTGTTGGAGTTGATTAGGCGGAAGCCTGAGGTCAAAACGGAAACAGCCGATTGTTTGGAGCTTTGTAAAATTTTTAAAAGTTTAGTACCTCAGATTAATTCGTATTTTCAAAAAACTTGTTCGTTTTTACTAACCTGTCCCTTAGTTATATCCGGCGGTATTTGAAACAAAGGATATGAGTTTTTCGTTTTGACCTGTAAATTATATACAAGTTCAGCTTTGGTTCTGTCAAAATTATGCTTGAGCGAATCTTCAATTTGGCTCACGTTATTCAGTTCACATATTTCCAAAACGTTTCCCTGAAACCCAGCACTAGATAGAATTTCATCCTCAAAACTCCAATCTGATCCATCAATCCCGGCAGTTTCGGCAAAATTTCGGAAAAGTTTCGCTGCCAAGTAGCAGTCATGAGTTAGCAGAATATTGACAAGCTCACGAAATTTCCACGATTCTGCATCCGTTCTGAGGGTCTCCAGGAAAGCGAAAATTCGTTTAGCTGATTGTACTTGGTCAATGGCCATCTAAAAATATTGAGGGAAATCAATACACAAAACCTCAACATTTAAGGCTCAATAGTTGTGTTTTGAACTGACCAATTTTTGAAATTCCAGTTCTGACAAAACGTGTTTCTGTCTGAAGTTTTTCAAAATTGTATCTGACAGCTTTAAGGACTTTTTCAGTTGCTCACTATTTCTGTTCAAAAAAGTTTCCCAGTTTTTCCGTCGATGTGAAGTCTCCATTTTGTTTTTTTAAAGCTATTTAAAAGCAGATGGAGAATGATTCAAGATTTTTTGTGAATCACCTCCAGCAGTGTTTTTCTTATCAAAAAAGTTTAATCTCGACTTTATCAAACAATGATGTCATTTTTTGAGTCATAGAGTAATTTTATTGTTCAGGCTTAGAACAAAGTTTGCTTCTTATACTCTTGAAAATGTCAGCAGTTTTTGAATTTAGCGGGCTGTCAAAAGCTAAAATAAGTTTATCCAACAAACCCTTGTGAGGTGGGGGCTGATCCGCCAAAACAGCAAGAAAATGGTCAACTTTATCTTCCGTTTGCGTCCGAGGAATCAGAGCCTAGAAAATTGAAAAAATGTCAAAACAAACGGCCAGGATTATATTGAAAATATTTAAAAAATTGCGTACAATCTGTATCAAATCCGCCTCATTAATGCAGCCCAGGACCACCAATCTTGACAACTGTTTTGCGTCCAAAATCCTCAGATGTTTCCTGAATTCGGTGTGATGAAGACTCAGTAGAGAAAGCCACTGAGCCATTTCCGTATTTTTACTTTCTGTTGTCGAAATGTCGTTTGCAGCGCACTCTTGTTGATTTTCAGGAACACTAATTCCAATTTGAACTGCAAATTCGGCTAAAAGTCTAGCCGCTGACATGCATCTGAATTGGGAACTCTGCAAAATAGTGATGAGTTGTTGGAGGTTGACTGCTTGTAGGTCACTTCTGAGGTATTCCAAAAACGACATTACGCGGTCAATTTTACGAACTTCTCCAATGGCCATCTGTAATGATTGATTAATCCGATTATTAAAAACTTTCATAAGATCGATAGCTTTAAATCTGAATTCAGTAAACTTTTTTCGAAACTCACTAATTTTTCATACTGATGACACGAAAGAACTTTTTTAATGCGCAACTCCACGAGCAGCGGGTCAGTCAAAAATAGAGTTTTCTCGAATACTTCGAAATTTTTGTCTAGGAAGGTCGTCCAAGCTTTGTGGTACTTGTACAGCGCCATTTTATTGGTAAATGTGAATGCAACTGTTCTAGTTTTTGGAAGCGACTGTGAAATGATCTGACCTATATTGATATGAAATGACTGGAATCAACTAATTTGACGTTCTTATCGCCATAAAAGTATTTACCGAATTTGCGATAAAAGCTTGATAAAGATGAAATAAGATAGATTAAGCCGAATTTTTGTTGCGATTTCTGATGAATCATTATTTCTATCTACAAGAAGAGATTGGCAAATATAATCCACTCTTATTTAGTCCACTTGGCTCTTTGTTTCCGGGTCACAATCAGAATCGATGAACATTTTGGTGAAATTTTTCGATGTGCTTTTAAAACTGCAAACTATTGGATTTTGACTAATTTATAAATTATCAATTTGCTACTGCTACACGTTAAAAAGTGAGAGAAATTAATAAAAAGTCGGTTCATATCTAACATGCGCAAAGTTGCTGAACGAGACTTCAAGCAACTCCGAAGGTATCCGGAAAGTCTCTCAAGTCAGCAACTGAAGTTCTCAAACGGTCCAAGTTATTCAAAATCCATCGGCTCAAAATCCGGTTCCGTTTTGCTCAGTTCCGTAACTGGGATTCCAGGCTCTTCTCTCGCCAACTTCCAAACTTTGAAAAAGAGCTCGGGAAATGGCTCAAAGTAGGTCTTGAAGAACTTCCAAAAATCTGGCTTGTTCCCTGCATGGTCATAGTAGTGTTGGTCAACGAATTTGAGGTTTGCTTGGTCCTTGTGTTCTTTGGCGTGTTCAATTCTGTTACGACAAAATCGAAGGTATCCTGCTGCATCTCCGTCAAAGTTATTTTTTGGTCTCGGTTTTTTATATGGAGGCTGATCAGAAGAAGCGGTTTCAGTACTCGGTTTCTTAGGAACTCCACGGTAGTCAATGACAGCTTCGATATCCAAGTCCTTATAGACGCTCGTCAATTTGCTGTCCCAATTCATTTTGATACTCGCCAGCTTGGAATGAAAAGGTGAGTTTTCTTTGCCGTGTTTTATAAACAGGTTGATGATGAAGTTTGCAAACCTTTCCCGGTCACCACTGATCCAAAACATTGGGTATTCCAGCAACTCTGTCGCTGGAATTCGATCAGTTGGTTTCTTTGCAACAAGACCTCTGATTGTTTCAGCAACACCGTAAAAGTCAAACGGGAAAGAAATTTTCTCCGGGTTGATTCTTGGTTTTTTGCCACAACTGAGAACAAAGTAGCACACTTTTCCAAACGAGAACATGTCCGTTTCGTGGTATGTTTTGCTTTTACTTTGCACTTCAGGAGCTACGTAGCCTTTGCTACCTTGTGTCTTGTTCGAGGCACTCGCTGATCCAGTGGGGCCGAAGAACTTGGACAGGTCGAAGTCAGCAATCTTGGCTGTGACGGTGGCGCCCTCTTGCTTCAGTAGGATGTTTGATGGCTTGATGTCGCGGTGGACGATTCCGCTTTTGTTGAGGTACTCGAGACCTTTGGTCACGTCTCGGAGTAGCTTGAACCGCAGGCTCAAGTCTTGGAAATCGGTGCTGAAGTCGTTTTTGGGTCCGCGGTTTAGAACCCAGTCGGCCAGCGTTCCCAACTCACAAAGCTCCAAAGCAATATAAGTGTATTCGGTTGCTGTTTCGGCAAACTTGTATCCAACAACATTAGTATGTCGGAGCTTGGCCAATTTTTCAATTTCCCGCTTGATCTTCTTTTGGTCACCGCCATGGAGGCGCTTGACAGCAACAGCCGTTTTTCCCACATGGGGTTCGTAAATGTAACCGTCAAAAACTTTATGGTTCCCTTCACCCAGTAGCTTTTTGCGGTGATACAAGGCGATTTTTCCAATGAAGGACAAATTGGAGTACTCGGTCACGTATTTTGGAAGCTCCGAACTTGAAGCAGTAGCTACAACATCCACAGCCGAGACGTTCTCAAGCCACGATTGATGCATTGCGGCTTCAGACCCGAAATGGCCGTCATCTTCATCTTTGTACCGTTTGAAGAGGTTCGAAAGAGGGTTGGAGACACCACCGGGTTCGGCGAAAGCGCCCTCTGTGAAGCTGTGTAAACTTTCGGCCGTTTCCATAAACTTGTCTGACCTGTTTGCTTTGGCTGTATTCCTGAAGTCCTCTTGGAATCTCCGGTCGATGCACAAAGCGTCCATTGGACCAGCGTAAGTAGTCCGGCGGAGTACAAAAGCCCCAATGAGTTTGCTGAGAGCCTTCAACAAAGCTTTTTCTGGAGACCGGGAGTTTGCAGATCCGACTTCGAAGCCCTTGGTCGAGCCCTCTTCCCATCCTGATTCAGCTTCTTCTTCATCTTCCTCAGCTTGGCCGGCCATGTATTCAATAGCTGCTTGAATGAATTCTTGCGACATGTTGTTGGGGTACAGGAGGGACACGAGAAGGAGTACTTTTTCTACGTCTTCCCTTGCAGAATCTCCAAGGTTTTCGCATAGGTCCTCATACATTTCCTTAGTTCGATCACTGCAGTGTTGAACTTGGGATGATGCCAATTGACATGGGATGTACAAGTCTGTCTCCGGCAACATACACTTGAAGCCTTCAGGGTTCAGGGTCAGGATCATAAAATCGATGCAGGAATAGTAGCCTTCGGGCACAAAGGGTTCGATTTCAGTCAGTGATTCTGCAGCCTCGTACTTGTCGGCGCCACTGTATATCACAAGAGCTTTTCCGTTCTCATCGTCAGACAAACACTGCTTTTCAATGTGGTCGAAAATTTCAGTCACAACACTTTTGATACTTCGAAGTGTCCTGTTCTTCTCAAAGTTAATGTTTTTACAATCGAGGGCCAATTGGTGCATGTAGTACAGTGAAACTGCCATGTTATCCGCCCCTAACCAGATTACCGAGGTGTAGCCTCCTATCGCAGCATAGTATCGGATAAATGATGTCACTGTTCTCTCAAGTTCGAACTTGGACTGAGGGGCTGGACCGGCAGATGAGGCTTCAGGGTACAGAATTTTCCACTTGACGTCGCCAGGATGGTCCAAGATTTGGCTGGGGAAAGTCTTGCGGAATTCCTTGAACTGGAGCTCGTACTGGTCGTTTGTCCAGGGAAGGACTGCAAATTCGGTTTGAAGGTCTCCTGACATTCTGCAAGTTGCTGTAAAAAATGCAGTTTTTCAATGTCAAAGGTGATATAACAAAATTAAGTTTTTTCAAAGTGAAAGCTGCTGCAGTGGTAAAGTTGTACGAAAGCTTACCAAGTGAATTTACGAAAGCAGCTTGAAATGGATACACGTGTGGTATTTTGGACGAGGTTTCACTACTTGTAGAAAAGCAACATGTTGAACAGAGGGCTGAAGAACACTGACTGAACGACTGGCTGAATTACTGTACTCAAGTGAGAGGAGAAATAATTTTTCAAACTGACTGAATGGATCAAAAACACTTGCAGAGCAGATCTGTAGCTGGTGAAGAAAAAGGGTTGAGCTACATTTACTACGTACACGAATAGCTCAGGAGAGGTTCAAGTTATTTTTGTCCATGTATATTTCTCTGGAATCAGTATGTGGCTGGGGATTGGAGATGAGCTGGATTTTTCGGCAAAACTGTGCCTTGAAAAACGGTAGTAAATGCCTCGTTGCCAACTTTTAATTTTTTAATTTCAAGCTTAACCTTATTACTCATTTCATCAGAAGAAGAGCTTGAGAAGTATAATCCGCCAATTCACCTAAAAGTTTGATATCCGCCATGGCACTAATTTTGCCAAAACTATTTGCAGCAACATATATTTCCCCAAGGGCCTCAATCCGTTTGAGAAGATAATCCGCTTGGCCCTTGGTTTCCAGGTCAGAATCAGAATCGATAAGAATCTGCAAACTCTGTAGCTTGAGCTGCGCTTTGACCTGATTCGACCAAGTTCTCGTACTCGCCATCACATTCAGCAAAGTCAATCCAGCGACAAGGTGACCCAACCCACACGAAAGAAATGCACAAAAGTACCACTGGATTCAGCTCTTTGATAATTGTTGAACCTCCTCCAGAAGACCATTGAATCAGCGTCAAGTTAACAGGCACTAAGGCGACGAGGATGTAAGCTCTGAAGGTTGGTATGAGGAGCGGACTGCAGATGGCGTTGATTACGTCGTAAATTCGGCACCACCAAAGGTAGTGGTTCAGAAGCTCCTTTACTTGCAAAATTGACAAATCTTGATCCAAATTTCGCCTACAAATTCATCACTCACTTACCATTAGGTTTCACAATTAAAACTGTGTTGATGTAATAAAATTAATTAATTACCTGATTCGATACATGGCTACAATTTGAGCATAGGAGGCAAAAAGGCATGGAATGAGAAACTCGGTGAAAGTCATGACCATTGTTACCACACACGTTGAAATCAACAGCATTACAGCCGTGTACCAAAAAAACCAATAATTTGAAGACATTCCGAGAGAAAGCGTCGAGTGGAATAATTTGTAGTCTATGCGAAATGTGAGCAACAATGAAAGCTCTAACATGACGATCCCAAACAACAAAATAATGACAGACACTTTAAATGCAATTACTACAATGTGAGGCGGGTTGAAGACGGAAACGTTGGGCGGTTTCTTTGTAGGCTTCTTGTCATTGTCGGTATGCAGGCTCAAACTAGAGAGTGTTGGGTCATAACGTCGGAACAAGTGATAAACAATAAAAATTTCAGGTTTATGGAAAATTACAGTGGACAAAGCTACTGACTGAATAGAGAAAAATAATGGAAAAACTGTAGACGCCGATTAATTGGTGCAATACAAATTGACCTCCGATTCCGATTACGCTCCAGTCGGTCAAGTATACTGTGCTGCACACATAGTAAAAGAAGCGCAGCTGCACGAGTGCATGGAGACCGAGTGTCCGCCAGGTGGCGTGGTAAACGAGGCCGTTGGTGGGGTGCAGGTGATAGTGTGGACATGTGTATTTGGTTAACAGGTAGAAGAGGACGCGGTTGCGGGAGCAGTTGAATTGTGCAGCCAGTCCGTTTACTGCGCAGTTGGGTCTGCGTAACTGCGCAGTCACCAAGTCGACCCAAGCTCTCCACTTCATGACCAAGAAAGTTGTGTTTATCTGCAAGTTTTCTGTTCTGAAGTTGAACCAAAGCATGGTGAAGGAGTGAAATTTGAAGTTATTATGAATGCTTGTTTTTCTCTCGTTGAAGAAGGTTGCGAAATTGAAATATTCGCAAACACAAATAAGTTTGCATTTAATCCTGCATAATCATAATTTGTGCATATATATTCAAAGAAATTAGCTTTTGAAAATGATGCTCTATTTCTATTGTCAACTAATTTACTTTTACATCAACGAAATACTTATCTGAAATGAGTACTCTGTATTCAGGTAGTAATTGCGTTCAACGGCAGTTTGTTTTGTTTATTCCAATCAAAAGTTGATGGAAAACTTAAATTTGTTGTCATCTGTTGATCAACAAGATTAAACTTAAATTTCTAGCTTAATTTATAATAACAGTTTTCGTCAAGTAAACATAAAGGAAAAACGGTTTGAACAATATGTATTCCGTCAACTCGTTAACAATTCTTAAGCGAATCAAATGCTACAGGCGTTGGTAAATACTTTTGAACGGTTAACCTGACCAAGTTCCAAGATTTTCAACTTGAAAGTTTGATTTTGACTAACTAAAAATAAAAATATAATTACCGATCAAGTAGATTTCGTATATTCAACAAAGAAGAGCAGAATTTTCTGCATAAATCTATTCTACTCCTACATAAAGATGTTCGAAGGCAGCACTGCATTCATCTGGAGACACATTAAACTTGAAGTCCTGCGCAAGTTTCCAGACGCCGAAGAACAACTCGGGAAAAAGTTTAAAGTACGTTTCAAAGTACTCCCACTTTTTCGGTTTGCCCGTATCCGAGTCCATGTAACGGTTCCAAAACGTGACACGTGTCTTGGGATCCCTGAACCGATCGACAGCGTGCATGATAGCGTTCCGGGTAAACTTCAAATAACCGGCATAATCCGGCCCGAATTCTTGCCCGACTCCGCCCTTGCGCTTCTTGGCCGGAGGCGGTTTCCTGGGGTCAGCTCCTTGGCGGTAGTTGATTGCCTCTTCGATTACCTTGTGTCCGTACTTTGACTTCAAGATGTATTGCCACTTGACTGGAATCTGTCTCAAAGCCTTATGGAAATCGGAACCTTGGGTGGCAAACTCCAAGTTGACTTTTGCAATAAAATGAGCAAATTTGTCGTAATCCGACTTTTCCGCCATCCAAAACATGGGGTACTTGAGAAGCGCTTGCGCAGTAGGCCGTTTGGACGGGTCAGTAGCCAAGAGATCTTGGACAGTCTTGGCAGTGCCGTAGAAATCAAAGGGGAAGTCGATGGGACCTGAATTTTCGTCAAGAGTTTTACCGCACGATAGAACAAAGTAGCACACCTTTCCAAACGAGTACATGTCAGACTCGTGAGTTCCTCTCTGCGAGTCGTTGCGAAGTTCCGGAGCCCGGAAGCCTTCAGTACCAAATGGATTCGTGAGCTTGGCAGACGCATCTTCTCCCACGAACTTGGACAGGTCGAAATCGGCCAGTTTGGCCATTGAATTGGCTCCTGTTCCCTTGACCCAAATATTGGCAGGTTTGATGTCACGATGAATGATGCCTTCGCTGGCGAGGTACTCGAGTCCTCGAGTGGCGTCTCGAAGTAGTTTGAAGCGTTGGCTCAAATTGTCCAAATCTTTCGTCAGGTCCGCTTGACCCTTGGCCTCGACCCACTGTTCCAAGGATGCATCGCAAAGCTCCAGGGCGATGTAGGTACTGCTTCGAAGTTCAGCTTCGACAGCGAAGAATCCGACCACGTGTTCAGAAAAACTCAACTTCCTCAAGTTTTCCAATTCCATCTTGAGCTTCTTCTCAGCGCCACTGACTCTCGGAATGCACTTGACAGCAATTTTGGTTTTCGCGCCAGCTTCATACATGTAGCCCTCGAAGACTTTGAAGTTGCCCTGCAGACCCAGAGGCTCCTGGCGATGGAACATTGAAATCTTGCCAACGATCAACAGATTAAGGTACTCGATGACACCGTCAACCAGTAAAGTTGCAGGCTTTTCAAGACCAAGGTCGACTGCTGAGACCGTCCAGAACCAAGACTGGTGCATTGCGACTTCAGTTCCTGGAAATTGGACGTTTCCCGTTCCGTACGGAAGAAAGAGGATGCGATGTGGATGGACCGTGTTCAAATCCAGTTGCAGGTCACAAAGATCTACTTGGTCCATAACAGCCGCGAAAAACTTTTTCAAACTTCCCGCCATGCTCAACCGGTCACATTCGGACACTCCGCTTCGGAACTGTTGTTGAAATCCGCGGTCGATGCACAAAGCTTCGACGATGGCGCCACCAACGTAGACTCTTCGGAGAACGTAACTGTTGATCAGCTTCTCGAGCGCATCTTCGAGTTGCGACTGTACAAACTTGTTCTTTTCGGCGATAAACTCGATGGCTTCCGTGACAAATTCTTCAGTCATGTTATTCGGGTAGAGGAAGGAGACGAGGAGAAGGACGCGATTCAGGGCCTCTCTCGAAACGTCATCGGCGGTGTGTATCAGCTCTCGATATATTTCCGCCGTCCTGCAGCTCGAGTTCCGGATCAGCTCCGATTGGAAGTGACATGGAATCATGACTTCGGAGCCTGGATCCTTGACCAATATTTTAAACTTGTCGGGCTCAACTGTCAAGATCATGCAGTCGATGTTGGGGTAATAGTCCTCGGGCAGGAATGGAAAGAGTTCGGTCCAGGAAGTAGCGCCTTCGAGGTCCTCAGCAGCGCTGTAGATTATGAGAGCCCTGCGCTTATTCCGTTCGCATTCGTATTGGATACAGTTGAACAGGTCTGCCATGATGTCTGAAATGCTTCGGAACACACCGTTTTTCGTCAGCTTGATGTCACGATCAGGAATCAGGAGGCAAATGTAGTTCAAAGCCACGGCCACGTTGTCGGCACCAATCCAAATGACAGGATCGTATTTTCCCAGTCCGACAAAGTACTTGAGAAACGTCGTCACTGTTCGTTCAAGTTGAGCGATTGACTGCGGCTGACCTGCTGCCGGATGAACAATTTTCAAAGAGGAATTGTCTGGGAATTTTGAAAATTCTGGAGAAAAAGTTTCACGGAATTCCACGTGCTGAAGCTCAAATTGTCCAGTTGTCCAGGGAAGAACTCCGAAGAAGCTGTCGTCGGCCATTTTGGTTTTGATTTGTAATCAGCAGTGACGATGATAATCTATGAGAAAAATAAAAAACCAAATTAAAGCTGAAAAAGTTTTGAAATTCGAAATATGAGGAGGGATATTTCAAGTTGGACTCACCAAGCATGCACCACAGTTGATTTGACTCAATCTCCAGAAGAAGCGAGACTGAACTGGAGATGTGGAAAGCATTACTGGGATGGAGGAGAGATGCTGGAAAAAGACGTGAAAGGGTTAAGATTTTTGTGGAAATGTTCGGCTTGAACATACAAGTTTGAGTGTGAAGTCCAGGTAAAAATCCAGTTTTAGAAAAGGCACCCGAGGCTGTATATCGAGAATTTGTTGCTTCAAGTTCTTGGAAATGAGATGCAGTTGGATTCATTCAAAGCTTTCTATATTTATTTGGCCACTTGAGATCTCCTGAGAAATGAGTACTTTGAATTCATGTAGTGCACGGTTAGGTTAGGTTAGGTTGCACGGCAGTTTGATATTTGTTTATTCCAAAATCAAAAGTTGATGGAAAACTTGAATTTGTTGTTATCTGTCGATCAACAAGATTAAACTTAAATTGATATTACGTCATTTTGACTGACATTGGACCTTTTTTAATGATCACTTCCATGAATCTAGAACATGCTGTGGCACTTGATACCCATCATCACGATTAATCTGCCAAATGCTGAA
>JAQGBJ010003083.1:0-13861 GCA_034698345.1 Sphaeridia pumilis
TTCGATACTGAAGACCCTGACCTGAGCGAAACCGCAGGAGTTCTTGTGAACACGACCACAGTAGCTCCGCTGACACCTGTTGATTTACCTCCCCCTACCGTTGAAACTCTCAATTTGGAACCAGCCACAACGCCGCAGCTAGCACCTGTTCCTGATGTGGTAACTAATGATGAAGTGCCAGCAACTCAAATCTCCATCGTAACCTCCACCTCAGAACATGTTGTTAAAGTTGAACGCACAGCCTCCACTGGTAAATAATCAGTTTCAAAAGTCTTTCGTTTTAACACTGTTCAAATACTGTTCAATAGTTTTGTCTATCTCGGTCAGTTCCAAGTACTTCAGTCCCGTGTGTGAAGAACAAGAAGCATGACTGGATCAGTATCTTGACGGCAGCTCTTCCTGATTCTATTTTAAATGTAGAAAACTTGGTTTCTATGGCCTCTAGTATTTTCTTTTAGAATTTTTGTTAATTACTCTTGTTAATGCTGATTGCTGATGAGATTAAGGCGTATTAAAAAGCCCTATAGAATGATACTCCCAGGAGATTTCTGTCTGCTAGACTACTAAATCTAAATGATGTCTTTGAGAAATCTGATCTGAAATAGAACGTTAAAAACACCTCGAGGCCATTGATGCCGGTATAGAAGTGACCTTGAGCTTTTCTAATGAGAGGTAATTTTTTGTTTACAGATAAAATCTTGAGTCATGGATCTAGCTACGCCATCGCTCCTATCTCTAACCTGAACATGGTGAGTAAACGTCATAAACTTCCCATTTGGTTAAAAAAATCAAACCAGAAAAAAAACTTGTCATAATTTTAGGCAGTAACAGCGTCCAAGCACAGGTTCAACAGCACAGAAATCATTCCCGGATCTGTTATTCTCGAAGACTTCACTTCCGAACCAAATCAAATCTTTGATGTTGTCCTGATTGAGTCAGCAGAAGGATCTGCAGGTCAGTTTTGACTCACAGCATCAAATACATTTCATTTAGAGCGATAATTTTAACAAGACTCGAACATTCGGAATCACAGGTCTTCGCTATTGGTTCCTTCCCATGAAAAACTCGGTTAACGACTTGACAACGGATGCCACTTTCAACAGGCATGCTACTCAGGTAATTCCAGCAAGAAACGCCATCCACCCTCAAGCTGTACTAATCAGAAGCCAGGCACTGAACCTATGCCTAGAGCACCAAGGGTGAGTGCGATTTGTAAATTACATTGCTCCTAAAGTTTGGACTTTAATTGAACTCATGTCAAATATCTTGCAGTGAATATCAACCATGCATTTACATGCCTTGTGAGATCACACAGATGAATCAACAATTTGAACTAAAGTTCCTCTACCAGAGCAAGAAAATTACTTCAAAATAACTTGTCTTCCTCTATACTTATATTATTGTTACGGACCCCTTCTATTGTTGTGTACAGAAAAAGTAATCACTGCGGCAATGAACCAAAATATACCTATTCAGTGGTATAGCGAACACTGGTGGTTGTTTACAATAAACGCTAACCATTACACTTATGAAGTACGTCTAAGACAGTCTTTGAACATGAAAAATACGATGAAGAAGCTATCTACTGACATGAAAAATATAAGCATTTCAAGAACTACACAATAGGATCAGCGATATTCCCAAACATTTGCTGCCGTTCGTGCCTGGTGACGTTAACTCTTTGGCAGTATTCGTTACACCGAGGCTTGATGGACTTGATGAGCTGTAAAGAGGAAAAAATCACATTACTAGTCAATACTGATTTCATTCACTAATTGGTAACCGCGATTGGCTCAAATACCACACTTACAGCTAGCTTCTCAGGATCGTTATCAGTTTCGTATCTCAGTTCTATCTGGTGGATCACGGAATCGATTACAGTGGTTGGGAGGTAAGGGCATGCGTTATAAATGTCGACGACTTGAATGGATGGATCAAATTCACTCTCTGGATACTTTCCAAGGGTAGCATCGATAACCTTATTGCATAGCTCCACTGCTTCCTTGTATTCTCCGTAGCGACGGTAGCACTCGATGAGTTGAGCAACTTTCCGCTTCTGCAAGTTAAACAGAGGATGATGCATAAAAATTAACTTTGAATTTATAGTATTGCTAAATTGTTAAATGAACGTAATCTTTATACCTTGTAGGAATCGACGAGCCATTGCGGAACCTGAACTGAATATGCCAGGATTTCCAATGTTACAGCTTGATGGAGTTTAGAGTCGAAAGGCTCCTCCAATTTTTTGACGTATCTTTCCAACAGTCGGGAACAGGTTTCAGTGGCATTCACGTTGGAGACTGGCAATCCTGAAACAGTACAACTTACTTCATACTTCTGAAAAACACTGAGCTAAAATAAGGTTGGATTGATAAGCAGATATAAATTTACCTGACAAGTTGTTGTGGCGAATGTAGTCATCCATATTCTCGCTTTCAGGACGAATATCACATACCATTGCTGTGTAAACCCAAGCGACAGAAACCAAAACAGGTACCAAATCTTGTTCCCAATCTTGAGAGATTTTGATGGCTAAGTCGAAGTGATAAATTTTAGACAAGTTCGGTATCAGTTCCTGAGCCCACCGAAGGAATTCTGAGGGTAAAAAAGTTGGTTATAGCACGGCTTGAACAACTTTATGACACTGTAAAATATACCACCCTACCTCCTGGACGCACTGGTGAAACTGGTATCTTCGCCTTTTTAGCCAAAGTGATGAAACCAATACATACGTTCAATTCTTTCACTATTTCCTCATACGTCCTGGTATATTCCACACGTTCATCCCCTGGCAACTGTAAAAACGAATGAAATAGGAGTTTTAGCTATGAAAATGATATTCAGTAATTTGAATACTTGAATCTCACCAAGGGACCACCGGGTTTCACTGCGTGAACTCCAATCTTCTGAATCTTCAGAGGCTGGTTTCTGTCTGCCAAACATCCTATACACGTAAGCACGTGATTCAAGGCATCTCGTTGAGCTTCTAGAGCTGCCAAATCACCTCCCTTTTCTCCAATTCGTTCCATTCGCGAATACATGGCCAAAGCACCTTCGTAATACTTCTCCTTAGCGATGTAGTACACATACAGCATTTGGTAGACTCCGTCATCCGAAAGGGGGTCTGACAACTTAGCTTGAGCATCAAGAATTTCTTCGACCTTCTGCTGAACAGTTGTCTCAAGAGAATAGTCACACCGCAGGTCCAAATTCAAAAGAGTTTCGATTTCTCTCCCCTCTAATAAAGCTCGAATTAAAGTCCTCAACGACGCAGTCTTCTCCCGTACTTCGGTTTTGCCTGTTTGATCCTCATGTGTTGGAATACGCAAAACATAATCATAAGCAGCAACGTGGTCGTTGAGTTGCAATGCGCTTTTAAAGGCTAGCGACGCCATCATAGTTCTATCCTTTACTGCTGGGCACTCGTTTAAAGCTTCTTCTGCCAAGTCCTGGATGATCCGGTATTGCTTGAACACTTGAAATAGGCTGATGATCTGAAACAGAAATATCATAATAGCAATAGTAAAAGAGAACAAAAACTCCACGTGGTATAAACTGCCCCTGTATTCACCTTTTGGTAAAGTTTCAGCAACACGGAATCGCTTTCACTCGTGGTGGCCAAAAGTTGTTGAAAGAATGTGTAGCTTTTCAATGCATCTGTGGACTTCATGCTTTGGAATGACACCACAGCATTTTCGAAATCCCCATCGCAGAGACTCGCAACTCCCTTGAAGAATCGTTCTACAGCATAAAAATGAAAGTTGAAATCTTATTTGGTACAATAAGAGACAGGTAGACTACACACTTACGCATCATAAGACGACCAGGAGTCAAGTGAGTTGTCATCAAACTGGCATAGTCGTACATAGCCCCGTATTGACAGTGAGATATCAAAAAATCTTCAAAAGGATGGGATTCTGGAGACTCCGAAGGCCATCTGGAAAATTTGAGTGTGGGGTATCAGTATAAGCACTGAATTACAAAATATCTCTGTTACTTTCAAATTATAATTACATAGCGCGTCCAGCTGCTTCGGCAAAAACCAGGATCCCAGTTTCTCTTGAACCAGCAGCATATCGACGGATTGATGCATTGCCTATGTACGACTCAAAAAACTGTTCCAGTAACTTCCTAGGGAAAGGATCGCTTAATTGTCCGCGTGCAATATGATCGGAAGTATTTGCTCTAACAAGATTTGCTACTCGCAAACCAAAGTCACTAAAAAGTAAAATCATTTTGATTAGCATATCTTTAACAGCATCTACGCAAAGCAAACACTTACATAACATTATCTGGAACAACTTCCGCTTTGCGTTCCAGCATCCGGTTCAAAAGGAACGAATTGTTTACCGCCAGTGTTGCATCCGTAATATTAGCCATGGTGAACCGTATCTTAATTTCTCCTGGATCAGCATCACCGAAAAGGTTCGTGAGAAGGAAATGAAGCAGCATCAAATCTTTAGCGATCATAAATCTGTAAAAGAAATCATCTAAGTGATAGGAGAAAAATACTAATATAAGAACACAATGATTCAGAATGCAACGAGGAACCTACCTGTGTTGAGAAATTTGGCTCACAGTAGCTTGCAACATATTTGCACCAAGACGGCTAGCCATATAGAATTCCGTAAATTCGGCTCTGTCGTCGAATTCTGAAGTGTTAATGATCGGTCCGCCGTTCCATGCGTTGCACATTGATATGATATAATCTAAAGCCTCTTTAGTTGGACCGTTCTCATCTCTCAATTTCGCTTCTAGGCTAGGTGCGAAATGACGTCTTTCCTACGGTTCAAATTCTTGAATTAGTTCATCAAGCCCGGTAAAGCATAAGAATGATCGAATTAAAATGCGGCGTACCAAATGCAAACAATTAGGATCGGCCATGGTAATCAGATTCACGACATTAAGACACGCTTCTTGGAATTTCGAGTGGCCGAGTCGTAGCTGCTTCTCAATTTTCTTGCTGTGGATATCTTCAGTCGTAGATTCAATCAGTTCAAGCACGTCCATGAGACTTACAAGCGAAGCTAAATGCCGCTGTTGATCATCTACGCAATAAGAATACACTTAAACTTCTGAGACGGAAAATAAGAACATTTAGGCTTGAGAATTATAATTCTTTTCTTGGCATACCGGAAACTTCATCATCGGCATCGCATTCAACGGAATATGCACAATGGGGGAAATAATACAAGGTTTCCATGTCTTCGGTAGCACGAAGAAAAGATAAACGAGACTTCTTCACTACTCCAACTATGCCCAAGTTCTGATTGAAGAAGATTCCAAGTGGTTTCACCGTCATCTAGCGAGAATTATATGGTCTTGAATATGTGATTGAACTGGGTTCGAAAGCATGGCAGTGTTAATATTTAAATCAAAACTTACGGTATGGAACTCCACGCAGCTGTTATAGAACGACATCCACGTCTCCAGACTGATGTTATAATACTCATCATCAGTGATTTTGGTTTCATTTCCATTACGCCGTGTAAGAATTTCGTAATTGATGACATCATGAGCAAATTGCTTGGTCTTTTCCCAGTCTTTCTCATTCCTTTCAAAACTGTACGTGCTTGCAAACATCTACAACAACATCTATGTTATTATCATATTCGGCAAAAAAACTAGAGTCAATCGCCGATTTCATACCCCAAGAGCTTTGTAAATCGTTGATATGCTGAAGCTGGACTTGTTGAATATCAAATCTGTGTAGAAACTGCGTGGGTCATGGCTGGAGGGATAGATTTCGACATTTGGGCTTGGCAGAGGTTCCAAAAGAGCTAAATTGAACCGAGAGTTGACAAGATCTCCCAGCTTATAGGTCTTGACTTGCCAATCGGTTTCTTCATCCAAATTATTCATCAGCACGAAGAGGTACTCATCTGTAATGCTGTAGTCGACCAACTCTCGTTCCTGCAAATACTATGAATGTCAAAACAAATGCGTTTACGGATGCATGAGAGATTTTAACATTTTCTTACCCTGAAGTCTACGAACAGCCCTTCTTCCAGCACAACTTGATCTTCCTGCTGAATAATTTCATAAAACTTGAAGCCACGACCTGGTAAGTAGAGTACGAATGTTGGAAATCCACTGTCTGACGATATATGATGTCTCAGTTGAAGATTATAATCTGGAACACAGCGATTAAATGCTTGAAACTGTTGGAAGTGCTACGCTACTGAAAAATTGAGTACAGTTTGCTCTTACCTGTGAAACTTGGGGTGACAAACGAGTTTTCTACGATGACATCCGCAATAGTTGGCCAATCTTGAAATGTGGTGAAATTTTTGCATTGCCAAATTCTCAATCTTCCATTCATTGACAACGTTGTCAAGTACAAAAGCGGGTATACTTCTTCCGATCTCGTGAGGTAAAGGTTCAGAGCAACGGTAGCGTCAGCAGTAGTTTGCGTGTTCCGACTAAAGTCAAATAACTTTATTAACGTTTTTCGCTAGGACCAGTATAAAATAACACGACGAGACTTACTTGAAGATGGTCTGTTTGAATCCTGAAAACATCCGCATGAACATATTCGTCTGCCTCAGATCGAAATTTGTCATCATGTCGTGTTTGTCCACCCGGATCACCATCAGTTCCCCCGTGTCGTACGACAATGCGAAGATGGAATCTCCAGTCTCACCAATCACTAGAGAGGATGCACTCGCAGGCACAGGAATGTCTGAAAAGAGAAACCAGAATTGTTTTCTTTCGCTTATCGTGTATCACGTTTTCTAACTGTCTAAGCTTACTGTGACAGTTTTCAGCAAAATGAAAAGTTTTCAACACATGACTGGACGAGTCCTTGAGCTCCATGAACACTGATGGCGCACTGTTCTTCCCCTTTTTATCCTGAAACATCATCGCAATGTAGCATGAAAGTCATTAGATTGCTTCTACATGATAGTAATAAGTTTAAATATTTTCGGCTTACGTGTTCATGCAGCTTTGGGTGTCTCAGAACTATTCGATTAACACTTGTTACAGTAGCGACGAGAATTACAATGTGCTGATCTAGCTCTTGTATAGTAACCGGTCCAACAATTGGCGAGTCTTGGAAGGTGAATCGCACCTACACATTCAACGAAACCAAATCTTGATCCCTCATTCAACACACTCGGAGATTACTTATGATGAATCTTCCAACCTGATTGTGACGCAAGTTGTAGTCCAATGAAGTTTCGATCAACTCCAACTTATCATTCAAAGTTCGCCAGTAGATCATCCGGTTGGAAACCGCTGGATGAATGGTCTTGTTGTAATCATAGGTAAATCCTCCAGCAAAATCTGAAAACTTGGTTCCCTGGAAAGTGGTATGGCCTCCACCTGTAGCCAGTAATCAGCAACTTGTATTTCACAAACTTCAAATCATGCTTCGATTCTTCAATCAGAGATTAAGTTGCAAATTTCAAAAGAATCGTTACCTGGAGGCACACTGACGTTTATCCAAATTCCATCAAACTTTTGGTCCAGCACAACCTCACGAAAACCGTGGCCAGCTGACGCCATTGTGGCGTTGAAAGGTCAACAAAAATACACCTAGAACCAAGATATAAACATACTCAATTATTTCATCTAGTATTATCACCTGTTCTACAGCCACCAAAAATTTCGACGGCAATTCTCTCTTAAAATTAGCATTGCGTAGAAAAAAACGGTACACAAGGAAGATTTTTAAAATAAAGATATGCTTACCGGTGTGAAAATTGATTGTACTTCACAAAACTGGATAAATTAATGTTGTAACCATTAACATTAATAAATTTAGACTTTTTGACTTCAGACTTTTGGCTTTAAAATTGATTCTTTTTGTTTACCTTACCGGCGTGTGTTATCGATGTCCGAAGCCGTGCACAATCCCGGGAACTCTCAAAACTCGCGCGCTCCATCGAAAGCTTCCTTTACTCTATGGTTTTGTATTTGAATGCTTTTAAACTGGCACGCGTTTATGTCGTCGTCGTTGCCTTCATTATACTGTTTCCTCTTCGCTCTTTATCGTTTGTATTTTCACCATGAACTTCTATGATGGTTTTAAAACTGACTGACTGAGCAATCTAAGCCGTCAATGGTGCCGTCGAAATTGCAAGCAATTGCCAACCGAATGTTCCAATTTTCCGCCCCATGTTTTGGCGCTTTCACAAAGCCGGATGTAGTCTCCTAAACTGTTATTAGCTTGTTAGACAAAACTCAAATTATATCGTCGTCTCCGAGGTGGACATGCCATTTAATTGATTCTATCTGCTCAACGACTTAATTACAAAATTGGACTTTAAGTCGTTTTGGACAAAAATATATAGTTTGTCCATTTTAGAGATCGTTACACACACGTGCACCTTTTTCAAGGTTCTTTCCTTCAAAGTCCATTAAGACCTGCACACGTAAGCAACAACATGACGTTCTGGTTTTCCGTCTAAAAAATGTTCCCGCTTTTGACGAACCGTATCGAAAAGCACCTTGCCCGGAGCGTAAAAATCGGGGCTGTCTTTCAAGCTCATCCGTACCAATGGGACCGGATTTCCAGAATACCAAAACTACATTCTTCTCACCTGGCTCGAATGACCTGGACCCTGAATACCGCTTTGGTCTTGGTCTACAGCGTTTTCATGTTCTGCAGAGTTGCCTGGCACGCCCTCTCCGGCGACTCTTCGAACGCTTGGAAAATGTTCACCGGATGCGTGACAGCCATGTACAGTGTGATGACCATGTTGAGCGTGACGTTGCTGCTGAAATACGACCAACTTGACCTGTTTCTGGCGAGGACCATTACATTTCTTCGGAATTACAGGCGTAAGTATTCACATTTTTAAGAAAACCATACAAAAGTTTACTACACAAGTTTGAAATTGCAGTTCAAAACACTTGTGGAAGCTCCCGCCCAGTCCGCCAATGCGACCTCTTTCTGACCTTTGCATTCTGCTCCTTTACAAGCTCAGCTGTAAGCCTCATGACCGCCGCCGTATGCTTTCCCCACACTCCAGAGCTGCTATCCTCGTTATACACTGAGGCGGACATAGATGGCGCTGGCGGCGGAAAAATCCCACTGTGGCTCAAGCTTGTGTCTGCAGGCTTCCAGTGGTACATTTTGTACCTGTACACTTCGTACTCCTCGCTGATGGCCATTGGACCCTTTGCTTTCATGCTCTGTCTCAAAGTGGTTCTGCATGACCTGGAGTAAGTTACGTTTCTTTTTGTTAATTTAAATTAAATTAAAACCAAAGTTAATTTTTGACTCCACAGAGCTCAAAATACAAGTACGATCGGGAACAAGATCCACACGTATAATCAGCTGAGGCTCCTGGTCACGGAATTCAACTCCAATTATTGCTACGTCATGCTCGCCTTCGAACTGACCTTCATTTTCATCATTGTCCTTGCGACCTTTTGCGCAGTTCGAACCACAGGTCTCCTCCGGCTAATCGGCACGCTGGTCACCTTCCTCTTCACAACGTTCCTCATAACCGTCTTCAACTTTCTCGCCGACGTACATCAGAGGTCAGAGGTTACGATCGCCAAGCTGAAATCTGATTCCGCGGAGAGGCCCAATGGGAAAGAGGAGCCGCTTCATCTGGGTCTCAAGGTTTTGAGGACGCTAAAGCCTCTGCGGGTCATGGTGGGCAAGTTGTACTTCATCGACAAAGTTATTCTGATGACACTGTGCAATATTTTGGTTGTGTCTGCTGTCGATGTGTTGATAATGGTTGGTGGTCTGGGCTAGTAAATCGAAGGGAAGTTTTGAGACTTGTGAGTGGTTGGTTGGTTGTTGAGAAGACTGTACAGCCTTGGGTCGTTTCAAAAGTTGATGGATACTTGCAACATTATTTATTCAAGGCTTTTGAGCTGGAACCAAATGTGAAATCCGTGTTTTCTCAGGGTCCCTCAAAGTTGCAAAACTTATTCTTGGTCAAAGCAAAAGGAGGCGTGGGAACTCGGAAACGTGGTTCAGTTGAGTTCTTGTTGGAGAATGAATTCTATCGGGTTATCTCCAACACTTTCAAAATCTCGGTTACGTAATGTAACATCAAAGTGTTGACGTTTTGTTTCAAAAGAGGCGGCGACAGCGGACCCACGTGACGCCACGTGTTTGTAACACTTGAAAAAGCGGTGTAAAAGTGAAGCATTATACAGAAATAGCCAAAGGAGAAAGCAATCACAGACTTGTTTGGCGACGAAGAAATGCAAACTTTTGCTTCCAGCTCCTAGCATTCTATTTGTCTGGAATGTTTTAATATCAATTGCGTTCCGCTTTCACTCAAAGAATCACACGTGTGTGTATATACGTACGTTGGACAACAATTCAGGGAGGCCAATAATGAAAGCCTCTCGCGACTCAGTTCCAAATGGAGACACAACCAAGCATACAATCACACTCGGATGAGCATATAAACTTTATTTGGAAAGTCGTCCCAATTCCCCACTGGTTTCTATACTAGAGTTTGTTCCTCGTGTTTTCCCTAATTTCGTGGTCTAGCAATAACGTTTAGATTCCTTGTTCCGTACATGGCGTGTAGTAATTAAATCACTTTTCAGCCTTCTGTTCGATTCAAGTACCAATTTTGGAATCTTATAGCCGTCTTAGCGTCTCAAGCTCGCATCTCTTGATTAATCATCTCCTTGAGAGAGTGATGATGCTGAGACAATCAAATTATTAGCTTGCTTAACTCAATTAAGCTGTGTTTTAAACAGACCATGGATCATGTGATTAAGAAGAAGCTTTGGAAATATCCTCCTTCTATACTTTCAAAAAAGCCAAGAGTAAAATGTGTGTTGTTCAAGTGGCAAACTGTAGTTTTGAAGGAGCCGGGTTATAGAATTAGTGTCAGTCGTGATCACAAGATGATTTGACGTGCCACTCGGGTTTTTTGTTGTTGTCATCCCTTCCACCACTTGCGTCATTTATATTGCTTGCTCCATCATCATCCTCATCGTCAGCCACCGAGACAAATTCATTCAAGTGGGGGCGATCATACAAAATTATACACGTCAGGACCCTCACAAGAACCCCAGTCAACAGTATATCAAATATCCCCATAAAGCTTGATTACAACACAAGGGGAACTGACTGACGAATTACTTAGCCGCTATTCAAGCCTGTCTAATAAGTGTCTTGATTCCAAAGGATGAATTTCCAATGAAATCCATGCCCAGCAATAGAAGGAGATTGAGCAATGAATACAGTGCAAAACCCACCAAATTTTAGGATACAACAAGAAGGGAAGGAGGCAAATGCTGGAGAACAGTTTGAGGGTCCGCGTTGTGTGCACGCGTACGGCGTGCCGCCTGTATGTTGGCTGGTGCGGCTGGTAGTTGGGAGATGATGCGAGGGGCGTGTATAATATTTATTGGTAGCGGAAAATGTGAACACATTAGCGTTTCCGATACACACGTTTATTACAGCGTTGTGTGTTGTATATGTCAAGTTGTTTGTTGGACAACTGGCGTAAAATTCAGCCGCATGTGGTGTAAATATCAAGTCAAGTGGCTGGTGCTGAATATGCGATTTTTCTGGTTCTTGAAAATCCTGTAAGAGAAAAGGGCAAGGATTTTGTTGAGAGCTAGAGGATTTTTTGTGGACAAAACTTTTTTCTGGTTGTTTGTCCATGGTCTTTGATATGGGAAGAAGAAATACAACAAGCATTGTTTTATATATGAGTTTTCTTTTATTGCTTGTAAAGCGTCTAATAATGATGGAGCTGTGAGCCAGAAAATGTTTGTCAACAGAGACATTCAATAATACAAGGGGAGACGGAAAACAATTTTTCCAACTCCTTTCTCTTCTCATAAGCATGCACGGGCATTAATGCACCGAACGAGTCAAATTTTATCATCCAACAAACACGTGACGAAGAGCGGGAGTTTACAGGGTGAGCAGGCAAGGAGCGCATAAGTGACACAAGCTTGTGCAGGAGGAACAGCAGTCAGAGGAGTAGGGGCGCGCGCGTTCCCTATTCCGGCTCTCACCCTGTTAAGACCAGGAAAAATCCAGCGACTTTCTCCCCTTGGAAGTGCGACGTTGGAATGCTGGAATTCGGAGAATGTCGTCGGCTTGGGACAATATTTTCATCTTGGGAATGAATTGTTGTCTATCTGATGCTTTACTTACGCTTTTGCTTGGGGCTGACTGACTTGAGCTTTCTCCACTATGTTCTCGTCATTTTATTATTACACTCATAGTTGTGAGGATTAAAGTCTCGTATTATCATTTCACCAACCAGCCGCTATTTATTTACCCTTCGAGGATCACAAATAATATATATTTCAATGGAAACGAGAGACAACAAGGAGGAAGCAGTTGACGAGATGACTAAAATGACAGAATCAGCCGCCGCTGAGCTTTTCAAAGTCAAGAGAAAGTTTATAGACGTTTATAGCCTTTGATAGGCTTCCAGGGAGAGACTGTGGAGGATTGGCTATATGAAAGTGTTGCTGGAAGGAGTAAAAACGTTATTCGATCCAGAGAAAGCAGGGAGATGAAAGTGAGTGACTTTCGTCTCGTCGGTAAATATAGACATTGAATAGAATACGAGGAAAGAAGAAAGTAAATTGAATTCCGCGGCCAACAGTAAATCTTTTGCCAGTTCATTCAAGTTTATTGGTGTAATTTGGCTGGGGAAGCTTTGTCGTTTGCTTGGATACATTGTACTTGAATTGTGTGTAGCTTTGAGAGAATGTCTCTCTCTTTTTTATATTCTTCTTATATAGAATTGTACGGGAGCGAAAGAAACTACTGCTATTATTATTATGCCTTTCTCTTCTTGATAGCTTTTTACCTTTGACAATTTCTCCCTCTTTTCTTCCCTCAAATGCTCAATTACATCCCAAGTGTATTGTCGGTCCTTATGGAGAGAGAGACAGATTTTTTATACCCAAGGAAATGCACACGTTTATCTCTCTATTTTCCTCCGACCTGACTTTCACCACAGGAAGGCACCGTACACAAAATACATAAAATACTTGAACGACTTTTCTTTCTTGCGTTGGGTGTGAGTGAGTGGTGTGTCTTCTTTTTTACATGTATTTTGTGCCAGAAGGATATAAAAACTCTTTGTACTTTGGCCATTCAAAGCCTATTGTATTCATATATCTCTGATTCTTCTTTCACTTTGAACATTGAAAAACTTTATTATGGTGTTCACAACCCAACCCGTTCTTTCAAGGTAGTATTTTGATTTGTTCGTTTTTAGAATGAACACCCTGTTGGTAGCGCGGAGCTTATGAATAGCGTTAACACAGGGAGAGAAAGTAACTCTCCGCAGGGACGCGCACGGAGCACAAGAGATGGCGCGCGAGAGCACGTTTATATATTGAGTAGAGCGATATTGAAATTGAAACCATAATCGGATATATTGACAGTATTCGGCGGGCTCAATTGGATTTGCCTACAAATCTTTTCTGTCTGTCTCCCGAAATATTGTGTATTAAGGCAATGATATATTGGATAAAGAGGAAGGATTATTCAATAATAAATTGTCGTTTCGATGTATATTGCCACCAACAAACTGAAACTACTAGCGAAGGAAGGGAAAGAAGAGGAAGACGGAAAAGTGATACTAAAGGAGGAGGATTGGAATAATCCAATTTAGGTGAAGTTATCCAACTCGACGACGTCGACGAGTATATAAAGTATAGGCTTTTGAGCATTGTGATTGTGGGATTTGTATAGCTTTCTCCTTGGCTGAAATGGCTGTATGGTTTAATCAAAAGCAAGTGTGGCGTGAAAACAACGTTTTCTATTGTCGCTAATGTTGTATAAAAGGGATGAGAGTAGAGACGATGGTATTTTTCGTGTCGTAAACAATTTGTTCTGGCTTTGTCCTTTGTGAGTGAAAGTATGGGTCGAGTCTTTGGTTGTTAATAAAGGGAC
>JAQGBJ010003084.1:0-13853 GCA_034698345.1 Sphaeridia pumilis
CGCCCCCGGGTGGGCTCGAACCACCAACCTCTCGGTTAACAGCCGAGCGCGCTAGCCAATTGCGCCACGGAGGCTTTGTTGAAGGAGTACAAGGGTGAAATCCACCTGCTTCCTCAACACTGCATCTCTCACTCATTTCAACGCTGATTGACTTCAGAACTTCAGAGACCAGTCCATAAACCTGAATCACTTGACGTCCTACAAACACACAATCAACACACACAGTATACGCCAACTGGTTCTACAGATTTCCTTCATTAGCAGTACTTAACCTGATCTTGTCTAATTGCATTTCTCATTAGGCTTTTTGCAGCGCTAGCAGCTCCACTAGCAGCTCCACTAGCGAAGTAGAACGTTCATCATTCACGATTTCATTAGAAGCGCTATGTCGTACCGTCCCTTCTTTTTGTAGAACCGCTTTCTTGGTCCACTTAATTAAAAGCGAGGACGGCACTTTTATTAGATCCTTTGATGTGTATTAGTGTATTCATTGAAGCCATGTCCACGCGGCCCCACTAAAATATTGAATAGTCCACCAAGTTTGTACTTACTTGCTGTCATGTAAACGTAGACTGAATTTTATGAGGTACCTCTGAGGGAAATAACTAGCAGCTGTCTTGAAAAATTCCTAAATTCCTCTTTTTACTTGCAAGACTTGACTTGGGTTGGTACATAATCAAGCGGGTAATCTACATGCATACTTTGATGATGAACAGGGACGTTAAAGTGGCAAGCGAAGGTCAGTCGGTCGGTCGTCTAGTCCGTTGGCCAAAGTCATTTTTTACTGCAGCACATAAAAGGTCAGCCCGACGGCATCAATTTGCCTTTTTTCCTTGCTGTATATATATATTCACGTACAATGTATATATGTATACGTTATTATGTAAGCGGAGACGTGAATCTACAAATTGCTCTTTCGCAATCAACCCAAGGAATTTAGTTGGAAAAAGCTTTCTCCTTCTTCTCCGTCTTGTTCTTCAGCATTTCCCCTCCGTCTTTTTGGTAGAGCCTAAACCACATATAGTGGAAACTATCATCAGTCTTCACTTGTCCCCTGCTGAATTGAGCCAAGTCAACTTGGCGCCCCGAAATAATAGACAAGGGTCAGATATACACATTGAATGCACCACGAATTTTCCGCATGAAGAGAGAGAAAGTCCTCTGGAAGTTGGAGTGAGCCAGGACGAGCTCGGAGAAACTCTATGATTTATTCGCCGAGGCGTTTCGAGGAAATTTCTCACACTCGCAGCGCTCCATTGTCTCTTAACTGTTCCATAACGGTGGCATAGGAGCGTCGATAACGACGCTTTGGATAAACGCTATATGTTCTATCCATTCCGCTGTCTTGAAATGGTGGTTGTTTGCCACCATCAGCAGCGTATAAATATAGAGCTCGTCTCCGGAGAAGAAAAGCGGGTAACAAAGTAACGATGGAGTTGAAACCCGGGAGCTTTATAGGGATCCGTAGGATAAACTGTGTGCCTTTTTCCATCCTTGTCATGTACACGTGGAGCCCATTTAGATGAGCTTTAGTGTCCTTCCAGGATTTGAGCAAGTGATAGTGGTAGCGACGGAGCGGGTAAAAAATAACAAGAAGTTCGCTTCATTCCAGTTTATATGTAGCTGGAGACATTTGTCTCTTGGAAAAGGTGGCCGATTGCAATGTCTTTTTTTAAATTCTCCAGGAGGTATTCCATTTCAAGAGCGATTTAAATGCAAAAACTTGTTTTTTTCTGCCTTCCACAGGATAATGTCATGAACAACACGAGCTCGCAATTCCTCAAACCCAGTTCACTCTACCGGACAAAGAATTTGTCGAGAAATTTAAACCAGTTTGCGTCTTCGGAGACGACCTTTATGCAAGACCAGCCAGAATCGCCGAGGTTCAAGACGTTCACTGGAGTTGGAGGACTTCCATTTAAAGGTAAAAAAGATATATTGATAATTCGGTTTTTAAATCAAGGTTCAGAATTCTAAATGTTTTCCATCATAGCTTCAAACGCTGCTGCTCCTGGCGGCTCAAGCCTCAGCGCCCGGCGTCATCAACAGGCTCCACCACGTCCATCAACAGCCAAAGTCAACTTTCGCCAAAGCCTCCCGGATTTAACAACGTCCGATAATCCCTTCCATGACAGTAATAGCCGAAGACAAATTCACTTTCGGCAGAGCTTAAACAGCAACAAGAGTGGTGGTACAATGTCTGGACGCCGAAAACCAGCTGGTGGAATGAGTAGAAAAAAATCTTCGTCCGATGACGAAACTTCGTCTTTGATAGACGAGTCTGAGCGGTGCTTACGATCAAGTATTGATTTACTACTAATGGACGATCATGCCAGTCCAGGCTTTGATTACCCTTACAACCCGAAAAAATCCCAATTTCATTACCCGGCTTCATCAACTTCGGGCTACTACTCTGCCCGAAGATCAACGTCGCAACCTATTTTTCCAGGTAAGCTCATCAGGTCTTTCATACGAAACTAATTAGTTCTATGAGTCCCGGGAAGACAAGCAGAATGAAGCTTTTCATCCTACAATCCTACGAAAATACTACTCGCCTCCGGTTTCATTTTGAGGATCCATGTGGAAATATGAGAATATTTCGCACAAAAACTATACCACTGAGGAGGGACTTTCTTCAAGAGCTACTTGAACCTTTCTAGAAAATAGTGACTCATGGGGTTTTATGTGTGTCCTTCATACGGAAGCCTGTATGGGAGCTTTTGAAGCCAAAAATAAAACTAATTAGCTCCATCGATCTCTTGTTTTCCTTTTGCAGAGCAAAGCTACGCTGGCGCTGTTAGAGACAACGGCATGGGAAGTCCGTTTTTGCCAAGGAAATTAAGTGACATGCGATGCACCAAGTGGGCGAAGGTCATCCTACCGAATGGACTCGTTGCTGTCGTCAACGTCAAAGAAACTGATGAAGTTCGAGACATGCTAACCATTCATACTGATACTGGATGCATCGTTACTGTACCGTTTCGTAAAGTTGTGTTTGCTTGGAAGTTGAAGCGGTGAAAAAATTTTGGTAGTTGTTAGAAACATCAACAAAGATTCCTTCAAAAATACTCTGGTGGCTATCAAAAAAATGTATGTTGTTGTACTAGTTTCTATTAGTCTATAATTAAAAAATCTCATGTCTATACCGGAATTGCGATATTTTCCGCTTATCTTTTACAAACTCCAAATACCATATCCGTGCTGCTGTTATTTACTACAAGTCTGAAGTCTAAATGTAATAATAAAAAACTTAGACAATTTTAAAACTCGGTCCACAAGGATGTGAACATTTATTCAAACTCGATATGGTCGAGAGCGTCATACTTTTACACAAACTCTCATCATATCAATAAATCTCTAGTCCTTGTTGGTAGCTTTGGTAAAAACGTTAACAGACAATAACGAAACATTTCAACGTTGGATATGGAAACATTCATGCAATACTGATACACATTTGTCCATCTGATGATCATTTCAATTCAATCACCTTACGTATTTTCACTGATTATCAAAAACATGATCAGAGACAATATCATGTACGTATCCTTAACATTAATACTAAATTACAATTCTGTCTCTCAAAGCGTGGAAATTTATAAACGCGTATCACGCTACCACATTTTACCATTTACGAACTTGTTCGAATTTTACAAGATGATATTTCCACAAAAGGTACATCATCTGCACTCTCTCAACCTTTGCTACGCACTTGCTACTTATATTTTTTTCTAACTAATTATTTTACTAACCTCTATGTACAATTATCTACAATCGCTTTTCTATAAACATATATATTTACCAATTATGACATCATTTCCAACTGACTGACTCATATATAAAACGGAATGATAAATTACCAAATGACTTTTTTTGTTCAACTAATAAAAATTAAGGCAGCGCCCATCAGATTTTAGCACAGTCAAAAGCTAAACCATCTTCTTCAGGTAACACATTAAAACATGGAAATCCAAATAAACTTTCTCGCACTACAAAACTAAATCACTATACTGGACATCACAATCATGTGGGTCGCGCAACATATAAAAACAATATTTTAAACTACGGGCATTTTAAAAGAACATGGGACAAGATAAATACTTTTTCAATTTCAACAAGAACTGCTCTTCAACTCGGCGAGCATTTTAAGCGCATTTTCAGCCAAAAACGTTGACGAATCTCTATTGCCATTATTACAGCAATCTTCCGGTGAATTTGAACTGTAGCTTGTATCATCGAGACTCATCATAGGACTTGAATTTTCACTACTGCTATCTGAAGTAATCATAACTTTGGTAGTGTTATTGCCTTTGGTTCGTCTCGCAACTGGCGGAGGAGGCCCCAGCGGCTTCTGATGATGTGAACCAATGTAATCAAAAACGACATCTGGTGGATATCCCGGGTGATGCTGTGGTGGTTGAGGTACAACAACAGTGTAGTGCTGCTGCTGCTGCATATTCAAGTTCGACGATGGAACATTTCGGTTAGCTTGCTGAGGTGCCGTTAGGGATTGAAGCTGTTGCTGCTGTTTGTGAAGCTGCATTTGAACCTTTTGCTGCTGCGCTTGAACTTGTTGCTGCTGAAGACTATCACGAATCTGTGCTAAGGCGTCCAGCAACTGGTTGTTAACAGCGTCGAGTCTTGCGATCTAAAATAGAAACCATTATTAGCACCTCCATCGTTACATTGATTTTCGAAATAACTATTCAAGTACCTTCTGCTCCTGGACCTCAATCAACTTCTGCTTCCGGTCCAAAGCTGTCAAAAGATCTTGTTCTCTGCGCATTTCGTCTTCAGCGCTCTGCAGTCGTTGTAGCAAGTGATCCATTTCCAAAGACTCTTCATCAGCAGACTTCAAAGACAAGCGTTCTCGAGGAGCTCCGCCGTTATGGATGATTCCACTGATGCTGTTGTTATTTGGGCTCGCGGGAGATCCATTCGAGTAGAACACTTCGGGCTCACGTCGCACCTGAGCAGTTGGACTGTCATGGCCAAAGAGGCGCTCTTCAGCTCTGTTCAGCTTCATCTGCAGGGCCTCCATTGCTCGTCGAAGTTCAATCATTTCCCGTTCATACTGTAAATCAAAATGCAATTTCACATTTAGTTCCACATCCGACAATCGGGACAGTAAAAACATTTAAAGCCACAAAGCAGCATAAAAAATCACACTAAAAGCCGTACCTTAGTACACTCAATTTTTGCATCCAAAGACGATATCTTAGAAGCAGCATTTGTTCTTAAGCGTCTCACCTCATCCAGAGACTTTTCATCGTTGCTTCCAGCAACAGCGCCTCCATCAGGATTCGGCCTCGGCCCAACTCCACTATTTCGCTTCGCATAAACTCTACGAGGTGGCAGCTGCGGCGCCGCCCCGGAAGCGTCACTTCTTTCACTGATATTCAAGCAGCAACTGTCTGAATCCTCGTCCGTCGACGTGCTATAAGGATGATTCTTTTTCAAAAGCTCAGCTGATGATCGGCGATTCAGTCGATGATGCGGAGTCGCTACAATCTTCTTGCCCACTTTCGTCCCCACAGCGGCGCTCGAATTCGAAGGACTGTAAATCTTGTGTTGGCCATTCCTCGCCTTCGAAGACTTGTTCGGCATATATTCAGCCTGACAATCACAATCGGAAGAGCTCGAAGAGCGCGTTAGCCTGCAGAAGAATAACAAACATTTACACAAACTGTCATCATGTACCCACCCACACAGCTCGTTTCCGGACTCCAAACATACCTCTTTTTGAACCCCGAATTGTCAATAGCAAGTGAGCTGAGATCATCCACACTTTGTGAGTTACATTTCCGGCTTGGCGAATTCCGGAAAGCTGTACTTTCCTCCATCACTGCTCCTGATCCTCGAAGCAAACCGTGTGAACTTCGCTGAATGTTTATGTAATGGTCAGTCGTTGGAGCGCTGCTATTAACACTATTGGTATTCTTCTTTGACTTGTCATCGCTTCCTTCCAGCACCGGACTTTGGCTTTGGTATCCAGAAGACGCTTGAGAACCAGATCTCCCTCCGCTCACGTTATTGTTGTTCCCACTCGGTGTTGAATTGGGAATCTGAAGTTGCAGAGGGTGATGTGGTATCGGATGCATTTGCGATATGTTTTTCACATTCGGGTTTTGGGTATTATGGATCACACCGCCGCTCACGGCGTAAATGGGCTGAGGTGCAGACTTGGAGCTGGAACAGCTCACGTTTCCTCCATTATTAAAGCCTCCTCCATTAATATTCTGATGAGGAATCTGATATTGGTGATTTAATGCAACGGGATTCGTGGGAGATGAGGCTGTACTTGAAGCCAATCGATGTTGTGGATGGTGATGATGCCCATTTCCACCAGGTAAATTCAGATTCAAACCGACCGCTGGAGCCGGCGGAGGAGGTACATTGGGCGGAGGGGATGCGACGTGCGGAAACGGAAATGGTGATGCGCTTGTAACGTTCCCAGGTTGCTTCAGTAGCCAGTGAATGTGCTCAACAATGTCTTGCAACTGCTTGAATCTATCGTTCTGTAGGTCCAAAAAACAAAATTATAGACAAAACCCTCACACTCCAAATGTAATCCATATAGGACCGCCTTACCTTGGGAGCAATTTTCGGTACCGATTCAGCTAGTAACGTTGACAGCATACTCGAGTATTTACCGAGATCGATGAATCCACCGGCTGGAACTTTACCCTGATTTTCAACAGTCAACTTCTTAGCAGCTTCGGCAGTTAAAGGACTCTGTAAAAAATAATCCCAAAAATCAACAACAACGTACTCCACCAAATCCATATACTATACAACACTTGACAGATTCACTTACAGAGATTTGCAACAAGAAGGCCTTCATATTCGGAGCTTCTTTCTCCACGAAATCGTTGATAAACTCCATGTAACTTTCCTTCCCCTGGAACCGTGTAAAGTTGGCGAGCGTCTGGAGAACTTTGGCAACGAGCGTAAGATTCCGTGCTGATTTCTCCGAGGGATACTCTGTCAATTTGACAAGACATAATTTATCTTACTCATTCTGTTTATTATACACGCCTTCCAACCAACGCCATTCACAATCTCCAACTTATTTACTCTTCTCTCTCTTTCTCCTCCTAATTCAATATCCTTCAAACGCCTTAAGTTTCATTATACAACCACCTCCTCCAACTTCTTCAAAATTAATTAAGAGTGAAGCCTATTCACAAAAGTATATAGCTCGTTCTGATTTACAATACGTTAATGATTTCGGATTACAATCTGACTCCCAAAAATCATCTTCAAATAGTTGTGTACTGGCTGGAATTCCACACAGAATTTATTTTCAAAAACTTTTGCATGGTCCTTGACTTACCATTAGTGATATTAAAGAGACTAGGAGACAAAATGGCAGGACAGAAGAACCGAAGGAAGATGGACGCCGAAATCAAATGGTCACTCAGTTCTTCCTTTCCAGCCGATTTAAGCGCTTCCCGGCAATGTACGAAACAATCCCGAAGTTCTCTGCAAAAATACAACAAGAGTCAAAATTTAATATCCTGGTACAAACAATATATTCCCCATGTCCTCGTACCAATTTCAAATTCTCTCTCTACTATTGCCATCGCATAACCATTAGCTTTACCATATCCCCGCCAGTAACTGCCTTTTACAAATTTTATTCATCCCCCAGGACCCATTGGGACACACTTGAAGATAGCGGGTATCATGCAAAAAATATTCAACCTCCTTTATCCCTGCCATATAAAGTCGAGCTATTTTGAACATGGCGACATTTATTAAAACATTTCCTAAAGCAAAAACCGCGACCCAAAAAAAATCACTATATGCAGCATCCAGCAACCAAGTACAAATTCGCCGACTTTCATAAATCAACAAAACATTTTGTACTCACATTGGAAACATTCCGCTATGCGAATGCAAGATGGACTTCCACACAATATCCACAGCAGTCCTCAGATGTTCCTGGTTCTTCCTCAGAGTGCCCGAAGAGGTCTGTGGCAATTTCATGGGATCGATTTCACAGTCATGCACGTCCTCGGCGTTCTGAAACTGCTCGATAAAAGGACCCAATGTTGCGTGAAGATACTCGGATCCCACGAGCTTCAAAAAGGCTTCCATCGCTTTGGTCGCTATCGAGTTTCCTCTGAACGTCAGTTTCTCGTCACCTGTACAAGCAAACGGGCAACAAAGACATTATTACATGTTGTAACCTTTCAAATGATATACAAACATACATTACATATCTTTCATCTACTCCCCCCGCCAACCTTTACAAACCATTTCGAACATATTCCTGTACATCGTTACCTCAACTTTCATATACTGTTTTGAACACTTCCTGTCTATACTTCTTTTATTAACTTTCTCTGCTTCTAAAACTCAATTTTAGGTACCTGCCTCCAGAAATCAACTTTGAAACTTATCAGAAGACTACATAAGAGTCTTAAGGAACCTGAAGAAAAAAGAAGACCGCAGCAACTCCATGGAACCAACTTTCTCAATCAAGTAATGGCTTTCCCCTCCACTTGGCCTTTCCATCTTTTCACTTTCTCTTACTTTTACTTTCTGTATGCTTCAACACGCACACACTTTCTAAGCGGCATTGGGTAAAAGTCAAAATGGAAGCCAAAGGGCTTCAGAGGTAATTAAGCAAAAATTCCCTCCTAGGACCTCATTCAACTCCCATTCATTGCTAACGACACTTCTCATTTTCCTCTATACAAAGTAAACGTTGTATTTATTATTCAATCTTCGCCTTGAGACACTATTTCTTCAGGCCACTTCTTGTTTCTCTTATTTTCTCTTTATCAACTCAGCTATTGCATTCAGTATTCACGCCCTTCAAATTCGCTGTTGTTTAGCCTCAAGTAAAAAACCTGCTTCAGCAAATAACAATTCCAAAAGAGACAAAATCTACTACTATAAACTTAAGAGCCTCCAAGACGTTCCTTATCGTTTTGTCAACCTTTGTTCTAGTCTTCAAATAATTCCTCATAAAATTTCCTACCTAACATCAGAAACTCAATTACAGCCTCCAGATACCGATCCATTCCATCTTTACAAACAGTCTACAGAATCTTAAAAAATTTCGCTGTGACAGAGACAAGAATCTCGGCCTGTCAACTCTACAAACTTTGCTTCTTCTCCCTCCTCCTCCTATTTCTTGCTCAAAAACCTTTACATGAAAAAGCCCGACCCTGAGGATAAATTTATTCACGCCTTTCTTCTTCCGCTTTCTCCAGCCTCTCTTCAACTCTCCCGCCAGTCACTCAATGACATTTGAATAATTTACTCAATTACACTCCCATCTCGGCAAGAAAAGAAAGCTAACGAACCGCTCTTGAGGATTTCTTGAAGAGCCAGCTCCGCAATAAACTCTTTGGCTAATCCCTCGTGATGAAGGACGTGAACCATGGCGTTGGCCAATTCTTCCTTTGCCTTAACGCTCAGCACGTTCTCGAGGCTCTCACACACGGGACCGAATTCGTCTTTCACGTACTGCAAGAAAAGATATAAAGAATCAGCGTTGAATTACATACATGCATAACACAAAGTATAAATTACACTAATCATCATCAATCCTCGACTCACCTGTAAAAACGTCTTGTAGCACCTCAAGGGTAAAATATCCACCGACTGGAATTTACACTTGATCCTCAGCGAAGGCCCATCCTTGTCTTTGGTGCTGCTGGAACTTGTAAGCGTCGTTTGACTACTGGAACTGCCATTGCTTCCAGCGTCCGCAACCACCGGGTACCATTTTTCAATGAGGGATCGGGAATTGACTGTGTTTACGGGAATCTTGACTTTACCTGTGGAACACAAAATATACCGGGCATTAGTTACCTCTCTATTCAACTTTACAGAGAGGGCGGCAAAATTGCATGCATTCATCCGAGGCGGAAATTCCCTGGAGTGAATCCAAAGAAGTAGCTTCACACGCATTGCAATAGCAGCAATTCACCTCCAAAAGCTCTTACACATAATGAGACTCGGGTCGCGTGGTTCAGGATGGAGAAGTCTTTATGAATCCCTTCAACTTGTTCAATAAAATTCAATAATGACTCAATCTTTAACCGACCGATTCGGTTTCTTGAAGCGTGCCCTCAGTGCCAGATTATAATCTCTCGAAGCCAAAGCCGTCGATTGGAAGTGCATGCAATGAATGGAACCCTTTTTCTTTTGCTCCACCGGAACCACAGACACGACAGGAAATTATTACTTACCAATGCAAGTATTTCGCTCCTTCTTTCTCTTTTTATCTCCTTCACGGAAGAAAACGACGGTAATCAATTGAACGTTGGCCAACTGAGTGAATTCAAAATGTTCTCCCCAGAATAGCATTTCCCCTCGCTGCTTCCCGCATGTCCTTGCATACAAAACGTCGTCCAGGTACAATTCACAAAAGTATCGCTTGCTCGAGCTCTTCCCACTACTGCCGCCGCTGACTCCTTTGGCCTCCAGAATCCAAATCTTGAGCGAATTCTCCTGTCGCCGCATTTCGTCCTGATGAGGCTTGATGGCTTGCCGAATCGCATGCACCCAGGCATTTCGCTCCGCTGCCGAAGAACAGGACATGTACTTGGAGCCACTTGGTGTGATCACTTGGAAGGCGTAGTGCTGGCCCAGTATCGATGGATGCAGTGGTCGAACTCCAACGTCACCTGCTGTCAAGTCCACTGTTGTCATCATTCCAGCGTTCACAACGCTGTTTACTGCGTGCGGGTTTGTAGTCCATGCCAGTAGGCTTTCGTGGGACCGCGAAGTCCGAAGGCGGCTCGGGTATAACATGTTGTTGCTGTGTGGACCAAACAAAATAAGTTGAATTAGATTCGTTTTATAGATATGTGATTTAGTGAATGCACTTCTGGCACTTGCACTTCCGCAACAACTCCAGCTCTTACCCCATGGCAATAAACTTTGAACACTTTTTGAAGCTTATCAGACACACGTGCCGTACATTAAAAATACACCCGTATATACAATGTAATAATAACTTGGACTATCTTTACACAACTCGGCTCGCCCACAACAACATCACTGAGACTGAGAATATCAGCTTCAAACGCCTGAATTTTTCAACTGCTATAGCTCATGCCAAATTCTCTCGAAATCCAAAAACTGAGTTGACTTCCAAACTCCATAACTGACTACAACAATCACCTCTTCTGCTCATCCCCTGAAAACATCTGATGATCCTTCCAAAGCTTCTGGTTGTAATGGACAGGTTCAGTTCAGCAAAATCTGCTTTAGTTTCCAGTAGGTTAGCTTATATATTACTAGCAGTTCTTTTTTTCCCTCGCACTCTTATATTATGCACTTTGAGTTGATCTTTTGCCATTTGATCTCTCTAACTCTCCTGTTCTGCTGTAGATACTCAGAGACCAAAAATTAGTATGCCAAATGAGCCGGCATTAATTCAATCCTGTCCTGTCTACTCTTCAATATCATGGATGGATCTGCTAAATGTAAAAAAGACACTGCTCTCATCCCATGTCATGTAAACATTTAGCTAATTATATGCCTCATCGCGTCTTTCTTAATTCATCCTTGAATGAAAAAATAACTCCAGATTCACTTATGCATTTTTGCACAACTAGGCCATCTCAAAGCAGATTCAGCAAAATTCTTCCCTTTCGAGTTCATATGCAACACCTTCAAAAATTAACAATTCATCCTGCCAATTCACCCATGAATATACAAAAACTCTCCTTTCTTGCTAAAATTTCCCTTTCTGCATCAATCACTTGTCAGATCTCAACAACTAATTTTACTGCTTGAACTATACAGAAACTTGAGATTTTCTCCAAACTTTAAAATGTCATGCATCTATCTGCTCAACCATGTTGTCCTGTCGTTCAAAAATCAACTTGTCAAATACTGCTTCTTGAGTCACCACCATCGAATTCTGTCTGATAATGGTCCTTCATTTTCACGCCTCACTTGCCCATCATTTCACATGACCTAATCATTCCGTTCTATGCAACTTTACAAAAAAAGGTCCAAGAACAAGTCCACTCTACTCGCACACTTGTATTCTTGTCCAATTTAAAACATCAACAACCAACAAGTCGACAAATAAACCGGAGGGCCGGTGTGATGTGGTAGCTTCCAAAACCTTTTTTTTATATGATACAAACTGCAAATGCTCTTTTTGTCTGTCCATCTGCAACTGCAAAGGTTCTCAAGTCTGCTCTCGAAACTGGTCAGATTTTTAAACTTAGACAGCTCGAAAGCAGTCCAACTATAGATTGCTCAAGCGAGCTTGACTGAGACGGCTTAAGCAGGTTTTACTTGAGACTGCTTAAGGGGGCTTGGCTTGAGACTGCTTAAGCAGGTTTGACTTGGGACTGCTTAAGCAGGTTTGACTTGAGACTGCTTGATCGTTTTTGCGTCGGTCACCTGGGGAAGGTAATGCTACATTACAGGTTGCAGCGATTTTTGTAACCCTTTGGTAACAGCTTTGAGCAGTCTCGCCAAGACTGCTCAAAGCGTTACTGACAGACGCACACACGCACAGACGCACAGACGCACAGTCGCACAGACGCACAGACGCACAGTCGCACAGACGCACGGACCCAGTAAACCCATAAGGTAGCTTGGAAGCTACCTAATAAAATGAATTCCATATTTCTTAGCACTCCAAGGCCAAGGTGTGGCTCCGAATCAAAACTCGCGATTCAGAATATCGTTCGCTATTGTTGCTAAAAAATAGCGAAATAGCTAACACCATGGTAACCATGTTGAGCCTGCAGAATCCCCATGCAACGCTTGACATCACTTGGGCGCTGCCACCTCCAAACATTTTTCCATACGTCCTTGTGATAGCGGCAGCCGCCGAATTTGTCAACTTCGAAGCAATCAAAGTCCCGCTGCTCAACATCGACAAAGCTGCTGTCCAAGTACCAAAAATCTCGGAGAGGCTCAGCCATTTCGCGTATCCTTCATTAAACCTTCCCTTGAAAAACTCGAGGTTTCTGTACGTGGTACTCAATTGCGTGAATCCCCAAGCACCTCGATGTGGAGTCAAAACCGAAACACTTGAGTACCTCCAGCAACAATTCCGTCCCTCGACCACAATTCTGCTGACCTCCAACCGGAACAAAACTTCAGTTGCAACATCCCTACTCGCATACGCGTTCAAGAACCAATACAGCATCCAGCCATTCTTCAACAACGACAACCACGTGGTTTTCCTCATGGAATATTCACTCATCGAGGCCTCCCGAACTGGATTTATTCGAGGTTACGTAACCTGCAGTACTTCGGAACTGTTCACTGACCCTCAGTATTTTGGTCCAAGATTTCGAATTTTCCGCGACACAGTGATTCCACACAAAAAATTCGGTTGCAACCCCTCAATAAGTCGCCACTCATCGTGTTGGCCAACAATGACTGCGAGTTTGTCGCACTTGACTGGGAACGGTAAAAGGGTTTTTTGGGAGTCCAAGTCCAATTCAGGTGAATTGGTCACGTATTCGACCAGTTTTAAGAAACATCTGGCATGTGTGACACCTAGAAAAAACAAGAAAAGATTCTTCGGCAACTGGGATATCATGGCTGAAGTCGATTACGTCTTGTCTCTGGGGAGCAATCGCACTTCAGGATCCAACGAGTTCGAATGCCGCAAAGCATCAGATTCGGGTGTGCAGGCTTTTGGATGTATAAATTGCTACACCGATCAAATACCCGTTTCCTTCATCAAACGCCAACTCACCGCCGAGGACATGATTTTCATCACCGAAGTCAACGTCACAACAACTGGTTCCGCACTCGATCTGTACGTCAAAGTTTTGGAGGCCAAATTGTGGTACGCTGTTATTGCGACGTTTCTGCTTGCTGGCGTCGCCTTTGCTTCATTGAGCAGCATT
>JAQGBJ010003085.1:0-13851 GCA_034698345.1 Sphaeridia pumilis
CTGTTGTTGTGACACAAAAGGTAAACATTGGTTTCGTATGAAAAGTTTTGTGTTTATGGCCGTTAAATATCGGGAATGAGCGGCTAAGTAGTAATCTGGAATGCATGATTATTCTGTTCATCGGCAATTATGGAATATTTTGAAACAAAGTTCTATTTAATGTCAAATGTCACTGCGAAGTAGAGGCCGAAGGTTGACAACAGGATCTATTCATAAAATGAACTGAACAACTGGTAAGGAAAAATCATCAGTATAATATTGCATAATTTATATATTTTGTACACGTTAGGGATCGAACTTTCAATGAGCTCAAAATAATCAGAAATGTAAGGAGAAATAACAGGGGTATTAAGATTTTTGAGAGAATTGTAATGCTATTGAACTCACTTGGCACCCAACTACCTTGGCGAATCTTGAAGCGCGGGCAGAGTCACCGATCAAATCGTTTTCATTTGTTGTTGAATGAGCGGTTTTAGTGAGGTAAACATATCAAGTGATGTAAACAAAGTGCAATGATTGAGCTTGTATTTAGCTTGTATTTAGCTTGTTTTGTGAAGCAATCATGCCGGTCGAGCGAGTGTAAATAGGGTTTATAAGTCAGAAATAATGAAATCCTGCGAGGTCAGGGGTTTACACTGTTTTTGGAGCCTTTTTGAAGATTCATTATCATGCTTGATGGAAATGAACTTTAGAAGACTTTCAAAACTACAATTACAACTAGCCTAGTCTTGGGCATATATGTGAGACGATAGTGCTACATAAAAGCGTGGTGTCAAATCAATGATCCATTTGTATCTGTAACACATCATTAATTTGACTTTTGTATTGGTTTCAGGACGCTACCTGCCTTTTGGATGTTTGATTTTGATTATGGGACCGGCGAAGACTCCCAGTGTCGGCTTCACCAAACATGATGTTGAACGGCGAAGTCATACGATGGCTTTCATGGATGATTTGGGTGGATGCCTATCGTACATTCAGGTTCAAATGGAGAAACTCAAAGCTACTGAGAAGGTAACAAAAGTAACTGGAAAAGTTTCACATGTTACAAAAGTTTTGGATGGAGTGATTGATCTAATTAGTGTTTGATTCTGCTAGGGGTGATTGCAGTTGGTGGCGTCTTCGATCTTTGTTCAACATAGAAACGCACTGAAACGTTGGATCGAAACCACAGAAACGTGGGCCCATCTTGCTGATACCTTCCGTTCCACAGAATGAGGAACTCACCTGCAATCACGACACCTGTGTATAGTTCCCTTGCATTTGGCTCAAGCTTGCAGTTTGGTGGTAGAATGTTTGGAAGGGCGTATGTATACCGTGTCGTGCCAGCATATGCGTGTGACTGTTTGCCGCTGTATCAATGAACATCTTTGGTTGGATTATGCAAGACTGGCCCTCACACACTACTGGCTTGGTCTTTAGCATGTAAGTGTATACTGAGTGCATACCAGATGCACAGTGTCAGATACTAGATACACAGAAGGATCTAACTTGTCCAATGTTCTACAAACTTTCAGAGGAGATACAACTTTGTGTGTGTTCCCGGTATGAGCAAGTGTGAAATCGCATTCTACAGAATGCACAAGCAGATGCGCTTCATACATATGGGATGTATCTTGATGAGAGGTGTAAACATACGTGAGGTTGGATACGTATACACAACAAACACCTTGGGGTGAAAATAGGTAAATATTGCAATTTCTCGTGATTGACTTATCAAGAACAAGTTTCAGTCTGTCATTTGAGTGTATTAACGATTTCACTTGTCTTTACAGTGTTGAATTGTCCAGTTAAAGAGGTTGAAGCCTTGGTTTAGCGTCAATTATTGTGAATCTGATCGCGATTTGTTGGAATCGTCAAAGTTACAGTGGACGTTCTGCCCCTTCAGATGGTCTCGCGAAGAAGAAATATGGATCCATGTGGAAGAACGAAACTGTTTGACAGTGAAGTGGATTAATTCGTTATAGATCATTTGATCTTTGTGCAGGTATCCTGAAAAGTGATGTTCTGGCGATGAGTGCTGCTGACACTGCTGTTCTTGACATGGCTGAGCGATTGTCAGCTGATAGTGCATTGGGGAGTACTGCAACGTCTCCTTCAAATTCGTCAGCTTCGGAAAGTCCTCCTTCGGAATCAAAAATGTCGGCCAGTCCTTATTACAAAATGAGCCCTAGCGGTGGAAAGAACATGAACCTGATGGGAAAAGTACAATCTTCAGCTAGTAGGAATAACACTTCGAAAGTACCTGACAAGCGGGAAGTGTCTCAGCCACGGTACACTTCTCAGCGTAATACTCCATCGGCAGATATTCTTCTAAATCAATTTCAAGCACAAATGACTCAAGTTAAGACTGCGATGGATGCCGTAGAAAGTGGAATGGATGTTGGAATCCTCAATTCCTACCCTAGTGGTGCTAAGAAGCCCCGTACTCCTAAGAACCATCCTGCTGGTGGGACCCCGAAAAGGTCTCGTGGAGCTGCTGCAGGGAAGGTGACTGGTGGAGTCATTGATGAAATTGTTTTGAGTGACGATGCGAGTTCTTCAAGTTTTCGATCTCCTTCGGTAATGTACCAGTCTCAGATATCTGCGACAAACGGGCTCAAGTTGAAGATCAAAAAATCACCTAGTAAAAGGGCACAGCAAACGAAAAGCAAAAAGGGAAAGCCTAAACGAAAAAAGTATGAAGATGACGATGACTTGTCCGACGATATGGAATACCCGAAGAAGGCTCGAAATATTGGTTCTAGAAAAGGAAAAGGCAAGAAGGAAGTGGAACTGTTGGATCTGGAAGCAGATGAGGGACTAGAAGCGGCGCCAAGCGGTTGGGGGACACAGTTACCTGAAAAAGTGTTGTACAAAATATTGGGTCAGCTTGTTGAAATTGACGGATGTATTCCCTCTCTGATAAGGTATTAGCGTAAATGCAATTAGCAAAACTTTAATTAATGACATTGAGCTAATGTGCATTCTGAATCCAGAGCTGCCAAAGTTTGTCGTTTATGGAGCAAAGTGGCGATGGACCCCGTCTTGTGGACCAATATCGACTTGACGACTTCTAGAATCAGAGATGTTTATCGATCCGAACGAAATTTAGCAGCTTTGTTGGATAAGAGGTTCATGCACGTCGAAAACTTAAACTTGGGTAAGTAAAGACAGTCGAGCCAATCAAGCGCATCAAATTATGAATCATTGATTACTGAGATGTGAAAATTATTTCATAGGTGGATGGTCCTCGGCTGTAACGAACACGACCGCTGGCATTCTTGCCCGGAACTGCAAAAGCTTAAAGACGTTAAACCTCGCGCATTGTCAGAAATTAACTGGTCCCAACTTAAAGCTTATTACCGAGTCATGTCCAGTGCTGTCTAAACTTGATCTCTCTTTCATAAACGTAAGTTGATTGGATTTCAGACCTAAACCTTGTGTATCACTTCATAAAATGACTGGCTTACTTATTGCAGACGACGTACAATACAAAGAGTGCCGTCTCACCCACCGCAATTGGGGAAGCAGCTGAGATCCTAGGATCGAGACTGACATTCCTTTCGCTAGCAAATAACTGTGTGCCAAATTTCATCCAGATTGTGAATTCTCTAGCCGTAAGCAAATGCTCTTTCATATGTATGTATTGTATTGTGGAAAAAGGGTTATTATCACTGTTGAAATGCAACATTTTTGATGCAGGAAAATTGTCCCAACCTCGAAGTGCTAGATCTTTCCAATGTCAACTCTCCACGCCGTGACACATTAGGCGTGAGGATAGAATCCTTGCAACAAGGGTGTCCAAAAATGAGGATATTACGGTTTACAAATTCGGATGTTGCACTAAGCGAAACTCCATTGAAAGACCAGGTAAAGCTTTCTCGTATTCATTGAAGTCACTAAAGTGTGATTTTGAAGCAGAACATCATACCAAACTTAATTTACTTGCACAGGCCGCTTCTCCCGGATTTCCGGAGCTTGAGGAACTGAGCATAGCTGTGGATGCGAAGCGCTGTGTGGTAAGTTAGTCTAAAGTGCTTTCTGCTCTTGTGTCCGTAAAAATTTAGTTTCTTCATTTGTAAATTGCAGGGCATGGATGACAGTGATTTGTACCGGATAATCAAAAGCTCAACGAAACTTCGACTATTGGATGTCCGAGGATGTACTAAAATCACCGACTCGGCCCTGGTTCGTGTTCCAGCATGGGATCTCGAGAATCTTTATGTTTCTGGTAACTCTTCGGCCTGGCTCAATAACATGAATGCAATCAAATGAGTGAGATGCGCCAACTAATCAAATCAATATTTTTAGGTTGCTTCGCTACAAAATCCACTAACGATGGCCTCGAGCTGGTGGTCCGAAAATGGAGACATTGTTTCAGAGAAATCGATTTCTCGTGGATGCCGAATGAAGAAGCCATCAATTTAGCAGTGAAAGCTTTAGCCGAAGTTGATGACGAAGACAGTGTGCCGCCGCTGAAGAAGTTGGATTTGCTAGGTTCATCAGTCAATTTTGACAGCGTGAAGTCGATTTTAACGAAATGCAGTAACTTGGCTAGCCTGAACTTGACATCTTGTCGCGCCCTACCGCGAGGAATCAAAAGGAACTATTCGAATCCCTGGGATGTTTCTGCATTGCGAGATCAAGTTTTAAGCGGCAAATACGACGAAAGTGCCGACGATTAATGTGTAAATGAGACATATAGTGTCACATTGTGGTACTAAAATAGTGCTACTGTGGAGCATTTAGTTAGCTGTTTGCTACTCTATGTAGTGTTTGTAAGTACAAGATTTAGCTTTGCATTTACACTTTACATGGAACACTTTTCATAGTGGGCATTTTTCTCGAAATTATTTTTTGTTAGGTAAGTGTTTATAGTCGCTCATAGAGCATATGCTAGGTCCAAGTCCCGCAAAGAATGTCAAGTTATTGTTTAGTAGGCAAGAGGTCGTTTCTTTGACAAGATCCGATATGTGTATTGTGTATCTCGAAGCTTACGATATTCAGCTTTAAAATTGAGGTTCTAAGGATGGTCTAAAGGATTATTATAGAAAGTAAAACAGCAGCGTGAGATAATAGCCCAAATCATGAACTAGTAGCCTACGAAGACAGGTAGGAAAAAAGTAAAATAGTGCCTTGAGTATCAGCGTCTGCAATAATGTAAGAACCTTATAATCACGTAAGATTCTGGTCAAAGTACGTATTAATCGTTTAGAATGTGGTTTCAGATTTTATTGTTGAATGTGTAGTCTAAAACCGTAGTTTTGATTGACATGACGCTCAGCGTCGCTTGAACGGGTCACTTGTTCCCTTGTTTGTTCATGCTTGTTACGGAATGTTAGATGCATTTATACCTCAACCCCACATAGTCCCTTTTGATTTTGTTTCTGATTGCAATATTGTTAAACGATTGATTGATTTGTTTTATTGTCAGTACCAATCAGATACAGGGCTGGTATTATAGGTAACACATGTTAATTTTTTACCAAAATTGTAAATAATGGTTACAGCGAGTAATCTTCTTCAATCCAAATGAGCTAACGAGAAGTTTTTTATGAGGATGACAAGACATCAAAACAGTGCAATATTATTATTTGTTGATCGAACATTAAACTCTGTTGTTTGAAATACGATACTATTGATTGTAGTGCTTCGAAATTGATGAACTTCTTTTAGTTTAAATGCCCATGAGGATGAAACGTTTTTCAGCGGCATTGCGATTTTTTAACTTGTTGTGCGCGCTTTACGCATCGTCCCCAAGAAGCCGCTCATCTGCCCGAAGCGGCTATAGTAAGGTTCGTATGTATTTCGCATTGAAGGAAAAACAAGGAAATCTGTTGAGATCATGGATCGCGTCCGGCAGATTGTTTACATGAGTTTTAATGTCATCGTCAGCTGTATTTGAATACTAGCCGATTGATTGTTTATGTTTACGTAGAGGTTAGTTACTGGCTGGAATCGGCAATCAAACAAGTTTGAAGTTTAACTCCGTTAGCAGACTTCCAGTGAAATTTTGGCTGCGAAAATTGCAGTTGATTGGATTAAAATTCCGTTGTTTATGTTTCACTGCCCTGGTTGGCAGTTTTATCCAGTGCTGAAATGTTGGACGAAGATCTAAAACAGCCTTCGAAATATGGCTGGACAGTTAAAATGTCACATCAGTTTGAAGAAACTTGGAGCAGCAACATTAGGCCTCGAGTTGGACAACTGGCTGATCTTTTGGCTTTCTTTCTCAGGTAGCATGTGGTCTAATTTATAATTGAGTTACATTGTTTGACAATTTGTAGTTTTGAAATGATTTGACACTTTGTTTTTCATTCAGGTACTTTGTCTGGTGGGTCAAAACTTGGTTGATTGGACGCGTTAAGCCTTTCATTGATCTCTACATGTTAACTGGAAAATGCATCTATGGTTGGTGATTTTCAAATGTGAGTTTATGATACCTGAGGATGTGAAATTAATGTAATTTGATTCTATATTTATGCAGGTGTCCCGATAGGAGGAATTGGTAGTGGAACCATTGGCCGGGGCTTCAAAGGTCAATTCTGCAGGTTCCAGATGGTCCCAGGCTTGTATACTTACGACATTTGTCATGCTGACCAATTCATAGTCTCAATTCATGCCAAAGATGGATCTCTGCTGTATCAAAAAGTTTTGAATGGATCTGGAGATCCTGGGACGTTATCGGCGTGGAATTGGAGTTTCAAAGCTGAGCATGGGGAGTACAGAGGGTTGTATCCCCGAGCGTGGTACACGTACAGGATTCCTGAGCAAAATATCGAATTGGAGTGCCTTCAGGTGTCACCTGTTATTCCACATAATTATGAGGTGAGTAAGCTGAATTTTTGAAAGTCGTGATACAGAAGTTGGTAAAGTTAGTGATGACTGGTTCAATCTTTTAGGATTCCTCAATGCCAGTAGCTGGATTCATCTGGACTGTACGAAACTTGGGCAAGGAAATAAAGCAAGTCTCAATAGCGTTTACATTCAAGAATGGGTCCGGTTCAAGTTCGGATAGCAGCCAAGTGTGTTCTTCAGAGACTTTTGCGTGGCCTTTGAATGAACATGATAGTATCAAGGGAGTGGCTTTGCAAAATGACATTGGTGGATTGGGCCTGACGTATGGCGTTGGATGTGCCCAGCGGGTAAGCACAAGCACAAGTTAGTACTTCAGACCAATTACGAGTAGGCTTGATCTGATGGTGATTTTAATTGCAGGAGAACATCAATACTGTGTCCGTTATGTCGAAGTTTGATACAAAAACTGGTGTAGACATCTGGAAGAAGCTGGCATTGCAAGGAAGACTAGAACTGGAAAAGACACTACAAGAGCCAAAGAAAGGTGACCTTGGAGTTGCAGTCTGCTGCAGTGCCGAAGTTCATGGTGGAGAAGACACAAAAATGGAGTTCAGTTTGGTATGGCATCAGCCTGTAATTCGGTATCGGCGAGGAACCAAGAACTTCACAAGGTAAATAATCTACACACTGTTTTCAAACGTAATGCTTTTTGAAGCTATGCTGACTTGAATGACTGTGATTGTGTGTGTTTGTAGGAGATATGTTCGATTTCTAAGCAAGCTGCTGGAAGGAGTACGAGGATCTGATAAACTAGAAGTTCGTTCCACAACAACTAGTGTCAAGTGCCTTACAAAGTATTGCCTCTCCAGCTATGAGAAATGGAACGCTGAAATTTGTAAATGGCAAGATCCGGTTCTGAACGACAGGTAAAAACTCAGATTTCACTTTGGTGATCCATAGACTTCATACCTGGTACATTTGAATGACGACATGTTTTAATTGCAGTTCACTACCCAACTGGTTCAAAAGTGCGATATACAACGAATCCTACTTTATTTCTGATGGAGGTACAATGTGGGTCGAGTATGATGAATCTCTCCCAAGATCTATGAATTCCAAGACTGATGTTAGACACGAATATGGCCGCTTCGCTTACTTGGAAGCCCATGAATATAGAATGTTCAATACGTACGACGTCCATTTTTACGCCTCTTACGCCTTAGCGAAGCTGTGGCCCAAACTGGAGCTGAGCCTGCAATACGATGCCGCTGATGCGGCCGTTTATGAAGATAAGACTATCCGGTTGCACCTTTTCCACGGAGACAAGTCAATGCGAAAGAAGGGCAACTCTGTTAGCCATGACGTTGGAGATCCCAGTGAAGACCCATTTGTCAAGATCAACTCGTACTTGATGCATGACATTTCGGAATGGAGAGACTTGAATTTGAAATTCGTCCTCAGTACATATCGAGACTACGTGTTTACATCGGATAAGCAGTTTCTTAATGACATGTTCCCAGTTTGCACATCGGTGATGTGCACATCCATGCTACATGACACAGATGCCGATGGAATGATTGAAAATCTTGCTTCAGCTGATCAAACCTATGATACTTGGATCATGGAAGGCGTCAGGTGAGGCCAGTATAGATGCTGTTTTTTGTTGTACGATTAGGTTGTAATTTGACAAAATTGTGGTTTCAGCGCCTACTGTGGAGGTCTATGGATCGCAGCGCTGCAGGCGATGATCCAGATGACTGAAATTGTGACCGGAGATGCTGAAGAGTTGGAATTTCTTGCCAGAAGCTACAAGGATTTGTTGAATCGAGCGAAGAAAGTGTACCATGACAAATTATGGACTGGAGAATACTACAAGTTTGATTCTTCTTTGAAGTCAAATTCTGATGTCATCATGTCAGATCAGCTTTGCGGCCACTGGTATCTGGCAATGTGCGGGCTCGATACTAGCAACATTTTCCCAAGTGATAACGTTCAAAAGGCTTTACGGAAAATTTACCAGTATAATGTCATCCGGTTTGCCAAGGGCACTTTGGGGGCTGTCAATGGCATGACGCCTGAAGGGTCGATTGACTACTTTACCCTGCAAAGTGAGGAAGTATGGACTGGAGTCACGTATGCTTTGGCTGCCACAATGATCGATGCTGTAAGTATACCAGTTCACTGAATATATTCATGAAAGTGTTGAGTTGTATGTAACCATTTTCGTCGCTTGTTTCCAGGGCATGGTATCCGAAGGCCTCAAAACTGCAGAAGGAATCTATAGAACTGTGTATGAAAAGATCGGAATGGGGTTTGAAACCCCCGAAGCCTTGTATATCGACAAGAAGTACCGAGCCATTGGATACATGCGACCATTGTCCATCTGGTCCATTTTGCACGCTTGGGAACAGAGAAAGCATAAGATAGAAATTAATCTCAATGAACCTTCCAGTGACTTTTGAAGTTCCTAACAGTAAACCTAGTATATAAGTTCGTTTCGTTACGGTAGTCCATAGCCTGATGATATTAATGATTTTATCTGTTTTGTTTACGAAGGGGGATAGTTGAGCTACTTCAAATGGGGTCAAATCTCAGGAACGTTATCAATCACTACTGCTAGTCATAGATATTGCAAATGTGTGGATCATATCAATTGTATTTTCTCCCGGATGAAATGCATTAAACGATTAGTACAGTCAGTTTTGCATAAATTGGCCGTTTTTATTGCATTGGCGTTGTACACACACTCCTCACCTTGAAATCAGTCGAGAATTCACTTCGTTATTGTTTTCTGAGCTTTACATGGATATACAAACGTGATATTATTGTACTTTGCTCGTAATTCCGCTTCTTCTTCTATAATCTACAGGACGTGTATCGGCTCTTTTCCACTGCCTAAACTATTACATCTACTACCACATTTGTGTCGTGAAACAACAGCTAATCACGCCACTCGTTGTTTTCAGTGTTACTTTAAGGTGGTCGTGTTACCGATCCAAATCCTACAGTGAGCAAGGATGCGCTTTTCATGCAAAACAAAATACATAAGACGAAATGATTCAACTGAACTTAAGTGAGGTTCTGCTGCCTTTACAAAATGTTCGAAATACAAATGTAGCTGCTTGTTCCATGCGAAACGCGTTAAAAATCTTACAGCAATGAAATTATTATGATACGCACAATTATTGAAATACGGGAACATATACAAGTTTCCCGGTTACATCGCAAGCAAAAACTACTGCGAGATCCCAATCAATGTTGATGATACACAGAAAATATTATACGAAAACACAAACGGAGCGAGTACGGTACATACATAAATAAACTTTTCTCCCGCAGCCTGTTTATAATTACTACACAAAGTTTTAAGTAAAACCGTTGAGAATCAGAAATGATATAGCCCTACAACCCATGAACCTTTACAATTTTTTGAAAATACTCGATTCGGACATATCCGGAAATTCACACAGTTTTTATGCTGCCTATGATCCTGAGACGGACGGAACTAAATTATACCTTAAATTATCGATCAGCACATCCACGGTGGCTTCTTTCCCGGTGACCACCTTTTCTCTTGGAACGCTTCACTTCAGTACAATGATCTCGGTGAACTGCCCAGTCGTCACGTTGGCATTCTCTACCACAATAGCGAGCTTGCTGCAAGGGAAAACAATACGAGAATGAATTTGATTCACCTTCAATTCCATCCAACCATGTAACACAAATTCTAGCGGTAGCTCACCTGACATCGTCCACACATGGCGAATTCACGTGGTTCTGACTCGATTGCAGTACACGGTGGGTAGTGGCACTCAAAGTAGAAGAATGAAGGACAATCCCTAGTTATTAGTTCCCCTTCAGTAGTATAATAAGATCGAGAACTAGTGGTTGAGGAATTTCGGTGCTGCAAAACAATAAGAACGGTATTAGAAACTATTACAATCAACAGCAACAGGGACAACATTTGGCAGCTTACTTCAGTCTCATTAGATAATAACTGTGTAATAGCTTTCCAGTAAAGAGTATTTTCTCCTCGACGTCGATCAATCTTGCGTTCATTCCGTCCAGGCTCGTCTTCAACACACTCGACCTCGTCTCGAAAAAGTCTGTCCATTCCTCTATCCAAGGGACTCACGTCTATAGCCTGATTTTCCCAAACGTACTTTTCCGTACATCTAGACTTGAGAATACTCTGCTGCTCCGTCTTGGAAACCCATTCAGGGACTAGAGTCAAGTTGTCGACACGATTATCCATCGTGATTCCATTCAAATGGCAAACTTGATATCCTGGCTCGACAGGGCCGTTGCGACTCTCCCTGTTCAAACAAACAAATCATAATTAAATCCTGCAATCCTTTTCAAATCCTCAGTGTCTTTTAGTCACGCTTGCTGGTAACTCACCATAATATCTTTTGCAGCGGAATCGGTCCTTCCTGAGATCCAAGAGAAGAGCTAGACTTGGGATGTCCCATGGCAATGACTTGAAGTCCATCTCCATTTCTATCGATTTCTAATCGAGCGTCAAATTTGTACTCGTGGATTATCGGAATGTCTACTTCATCGATCAGTGCGTATTTAACCTGCAAAGGCACAAGAACACATTAGTTTCCATAAAACCTCCAATCTTATACATTTTACTCACATCAAATTTCTCAAAATACTCTTTCAACTTCGCTCACAGACATTTCTTTTCGATCCCAAGCTCAACTTCCTTTTCAACATTATAGATTCCTGTGATACAACTCTGTATTGAGCTCAAACCTCACATTTCTGATGTGTACTTTGTCTACTTGCAGTATTTACTTTACATTTCATGAATAAACACAAATCAGCCTAGTCAGCGACATTCTTCGCCTAATCAGCATCCTATTACATTTCGCATTCATAAAATATCTTGTCCGATATGTAACTTCAACCTCCAAATGCTGACCAAGCACAAAATTAACCTCTCTGTAGTCCTCATAGCTAATATCAGATTCTTTCAAGCGCCGTCCTACTATTCAAAGCTTGTTCTATCTTTTCAACTTTAAGGTAACTACCCAAGATAGTCTATCCTTTGTCACTTTACCGCCACCCAAGCCGTCCCCTATTTCAAATCCTCACCTTGCCGACCGCAGTTCCAAGTTTAACGACGCCAAGTCTGACAGTTTTCTCCAGATCGTTAGTTTCCAGTAACTTCATTTTGATGACTTCAAATCACAACTTGATCTTTTGACTCTGATCAAACACTTTTGTAGACACCCCGATCCAATCCAATGCTTAACTTAAGTTCTCCGAAACGTCTCAATTGGACCGACTTCCATTCGAATCCTATCGTCGTCGTCTTCTACTTTGATAAAACTTGTTGGGCGATCCTCATTCATTCATCCACACGACTCCAAGTTTTCAGACGTTTAGCACATTCTCTTGAATTTCTTCTCCCTGAAAATCAAAATCCGTATAAATTTCAACACACTTCTTCACAGCAACAACATCGATTAATCAAAATAAAATCTTGTATCAAACCTCACCTTTCTGATTCACGCAACTTGCACACAAAATTTTTCAAGGCCGAGAAACAATAGTGAGGAAATCAGCTTGTTACTATAAAACAAAGGACTTTGATTTGGCAAACGAATCGACGTTAGTTAAGTGGACACTTTAAAGCTGGTTTCAGGTTATATTTTCGGGGGGTTGGAAAAGCGTTGAGGTCAACTTCGAAGAGGACGTCCAGCTGGCCAATGGTTGTTGTTGTGAAGACGACGGATTTTGCCTGGTAGCAGCAGCACAGGAAATTAACACACAACGAGACGAGAGAGCACCAGCCAGCAACCAAGGAACAAGGAGCGACTCGCGTACACCAATGTTAACAGTAGAGAGAAGAGGAGCACAAAGAAGAGGATTCCCCTCCACCGTTTCTTAACATGGGAAGAGCCAAGGATATCTGGATGCGTGAGGAACAAGGCTATTTAATGGCGTCTCTTGGATCGTCGTCGTCGTTCTCAACAATTTCGAAGAGTATGGCAACAACAATGCACTTTAAAGGTGTTTTTCAGCTCCGATGATCCTCTTCTCTTTCTTGGGCAACAAAGGTTTGGTCTTTGTTGTTGTTGGGTGAGCAATTTATATAAACGTTGTTGTATATGGCGCTTCCTTGATGGTCCACAAACAAGATTCCGTGTTCAAATCATATATTTTGCTGCAGGGGATTTGGTGAACCTCGGGTCAATTGTTTCTTTTAGGGTTTTAGAGGTGAACTGAAGTCTATTTTCAGTCAGGTACACATTAACAGCACGAATCTGGACGAAAGAGAATCCCAAGGGATCTTGGTTGAGAAGGCTTCCGGGTACTTCTGGTCCTGCAAGAAACAAAAGTATTATATATATTTATATGGAAAGCATGAGTCATTTAGGATTAGTGTTGATCAAGCTTGGCTTTAAACTTGAAAAATGGACGCTGTTTGCCAAGGCCTAAGGCGTTGCCGCTTCTTGCGGTACATTATGAAAAAGCGTAGGTCAAGATTCAGGAAGAAGAAGAAGAAACTGCAGGCGTTTTGAAGCGCCAAAAAAGGCAGGAAGGTACAGCGCTTTTTGATGGATTCATGAAGAGACTCTGGCGCTGACGCTGCTAAAAAGCGTTAATAAAAGTACTGACTGGAAATGTGCCATTTTTGCCATTTCCACATAGGGACAAAGCTTTATATTTATAAAATATGGCGTCGCTTAACCCGGATTCAGAGGCAGGCTCAAAACTCCCAAGGAAATCTAGAAGTTTTTTAGGATTTTAGGAGGCTTTAAAATTAAATCAGCAAATACACTCGGAGCTTCGGAAGTTAATGGCAAAAATAAAACAAATTGTCGCTTGCAAGCCATCGAAACTGGGTGGAGTTGGAACTAGAGACCTGCCTGAGGCTCATAGGTTGCTGAAGTATGAGCGAAATGAACGCTGTTAAAGGATATGGTGCAATCCGTGCAAATTCGGCCCAAAGTCGTTTATTGTTTGAAGCAGCAGCAACGGTCACGGGTGTATATGATGGAAGGATTGTTTTCAAACAAAGGCCGCTACAATAGTGGACGACACAGACCATGAATG
>JAQGBJ010003086.1:0-13843 GCA_034698345.1 Sphaeridia pumilis
CTTTCTTTGGCACCTACTCCAGTAGCGCATATTTTCCACCTTTTATCTTGGCAGGTTAAGATACCAACCTTGCAATTCATGTGATCCTAAATTTCGCTGAGTAAACGATCACATTTACACTACAGCTCAGGACAGGTGCATTTGCGGACAGGTAAGGGGAAAATCCAAAGCAGGTTGAAAAATAAAGGATGAGACTTGCTGATTTTCATCAAATGTTGACGTTTGCAGCCAGAATACGTCACAAAAGCTAACTGTTTCGGAATACAGTGCTGTCCCCTCGATGGTCCTTCAGCAAACTGCTATTCCGTACCGAGTTGTCCGGCTGGTCAGTTCTTCTGCGAGAAGCTAAGAACATGCGTGGAATACAACAAGATTTGCGGCGGCAACAGCTTCTACTGCTGCCTAGTCAGTATTTTCTTGGTTAATGTTCGCATTCTTGAGCTCCTCCCTCTTTCTAACGACCACTTATGTACTTTCCAGGACTACGCAGGCAACACATGTGAATCATACTCTCTTGAGTGTGCTGACGGCAGTACAACCCAATATGATTGTGAGGCTGGCAAATATTATTGCGTCAACCGCCCTGGATTCGGTCCTGAGAAATGCGGATTCGATGATGATGGTACAGGCCTGACTTGTGATACAGTCGGAGATTGTGACACGGTTGAAAGTACCACCTTAGATTGGACCAGTACAACGTAAGGCTTTCCCGATAAGCGTGTTGAACATATTTTGTCAAATTAGAATTTTTGCAATTGAAACTATGGACAATTCACAGTTTTGAAAGCATTATTAAACATACTTGCACTTATATCACAGTTTTTGCTTTATTGTCAATGCCACGACATAACTTTGTTCTACTATAATTAATAACGAACACAAGCTTTCTTCATTCGAACCATCAAACGGAGCAGTTCAAGTTGACATGGATTAGAATTCAATTTATCTGTGATTCCCATCTTTTGTTTCTAAAAGGACCGAGTGGGGCCTTTCATCGAAGATTTTTTTCGCCATCAACCGGAGCTGATTTCTTGTGAGGCCGAAGGTCTGCTCCAGTGAGTCAAGTAACCGATAAATTTGTTTTTTCGGTGGGTAGATTTTCTTTTTCTGTTTACAAAGTGTGGACTTGGACAAAAACCATTGTTCATTTTTGACTTTTCGACAGAACAAATTTGACACACGGCGTCTTGGCTTACAAACTTCGAAAAAATATAGAAAAACATATATTAAAAAATTATTGCTCGTCGTCAAAGTGTTGAATCGTGCACTACACACCGTCGCACCAGAAGATACAGAGTGCAGCTACTGAAATCAGATTTTTCTAAGCAGATTACTGGAATAGCTTTGGGCACTTTTAGGAATTTCGTAATTAGTTCTCATTCTCTTGCTAGCTTTTAAAACGGTTGGACGTTCGGTGAAAAGCATCTTCTATAATTGCTGAAGTTACTTTTTTAGGATCCGTTTTTGGAGACGCAGTTTTTATGGAATTGTGTAGCGTCTAGTTAACGTACAATTAAACTGGAAACGACGTTGCTCGCTAACTTATTCGAGTGGAACAACATTAGATTGGAAAGTTTCAGCAAAACTTCTTTATTGAAGCCGTGAAGGTTTACAATTGAAAATGCATGACTCAAAATGACCGACTGTATGTTTTACATTAAATATATACTAAAGGCTTTTAAATCGATTATTATTACCAGCTGTTTTATTTGGGCAGCAGCCATAATATTTATGAACAAATTAAAAATCAGTGTATTTTCTCGCCGGACTGCTGGAATAGAACGCATTGAGAAGTTTGTCGGGCTCTACAAAATCTGAAGACTGGTTCCTGCTTATCCTCCTCTGCTCATTGGGCCTGTACCGATGTAGCGACAAAGGGCAAGGTAATAATTCGGGCATTACTGAATGATGAGTAATTAGTGAGCTCAGACTTCCAAATTCTTTCGTGAAACCCTGGAATTAGAAAACAGACAAGCAACAAATTAGTATTTTTTTGAAGTACCTCATCATCATCATAAAAACATAAAATATTCTTCCTCAGGTCCAAACTCAAAGAATAAATTCCCAATGTTGGTCTGTCAGCGTATTGAAACATGGTGCACTTGTTGGTTTCTGAATAATCCGCTTGAGCTCTTTACCCACTTGTTCTGTTCCTTCCTTCTTGTCCAAATTATAAGAAAGAACATTTGTTTTGCCATTTATCACATTAAGCTTTCGGAGCCATCTTATTACTGCCCTAACATGATTAATGCTGAAAATATATACAGCTAAAAAGCCAGCACCTTTTACAGCCGCAAGCTACTAACTGGCTCACTCTCAGTCAGGGGAATTCTTTCTGGATCTAACATTCTTCGCTTACTTCTTTTCCAAGTTAACTGGTATGGCACAAGCCCCGATTCAAAATTTGCCTCCGGGTTATCTCAACAATATTATGAGAACCTCAAAAAACAAGGAATTTCTTCAAAGGCTACCTATATTTGCCAAAGGCAGCATTTCGGTGCCTATACTGGAATAAAAGCTTCACAAAGTCATAAACTCTGTGTGGACTACAACAAAGGCCCCTGTTGATCTTTGGACCTTTCGGCAGAACCCAATTGACACCTGGCTGTGGCGGCACACACCTTGATTTTGTAGCCTTTGCCCGTCTTGAGTATCAGGTAATGGGCGATTCCACTCGGTTGCGTCTCACGTGGCACTCGAAGTGATAGCGCAAAGCAGCCTGCCTTGGTTGTCGATTCACGGACTATAAAGGACCCAAGCGGCTCGTTCCGAAGTACTTCCAAAGCGATTTCCCTGTTGAGAACACAATAAAATTATTAGCTGTTCCTTACAATATCAATCAAGATTCAACATTATCGACCAGTCCTCCACTGCCATATTCAATTCACAATCAACTTTCACCTTCGAAAATTCAAACTTGATATGCCTGACGGACACTGCAATTATATACAGGTGTAGCAATTTGTTCATTGATGTGAACCAATTGGCAAATGATTCTGAGAGATAACTTGTATTGGCACCCTCGCAGATGGCAACAAAACTTGAATTTAGATTCGAAAGTATTTGATATGCCTGACTGCTTTCAGAAATCAAACCAAAATCATTGCAAAAGATACACAACAGACTATCTTCCAAGTTCATCTACTTTCTGTCTCCCAGGCTCAACAATAAAAAATCGTGATGAAAGGCAAAACCGTAAAATACCTTGGAATTCCAGCCTGGAACCAGGCAGCAACTTTCAATTCTTGTTCCTCCTCCAAAGTCGTGACAGTCAGTTTGGACGGAGGCAAAGTCTGGGACACGAAAAAACATTTGTTGGTGATTCCATCAGAGCCTCGGCAGATGATTGTTGACGCCTTATTGTTGCCGCTATTATTGGGATGACGATGATGGACTGCGCCCAATTTCCCGGCCCGTTTTGAAGATACTCTTGGCGACAATAGTTTTTCAGACTCTGACGAACCTCCTGACTTCAACAACGGCAACAGTTTACGATGAAAACTGACTTTAGTTGACGGGGCGGAGACTTGTTGCACTAAAGGTGAATTGAATACTGCAACGGCTTCATTCGAAGAAGACGAGCAACTGGAACTGGAAGTCGGTGAACATGGCGGTGGCGGCGACGATGACGAAATTGATGAACTCGACGAAGGTGAGCACGACAATACGGTCGAGTCCATCAAAAGCCCGCTATTGTTGTCGCACTCAAAGACGCTTTGACCGACCATTTCGACATTGTTGATTCTTGGTTCCAGTCGAATAGTTTCTCCATGACAATGACTTGGAGGACTGCTGCAGTTGATTGAAAAGGAACTTGCCCGACTTCTGAAATGTACAAAAACGTAAATAAAATCACAATTTTCAAGCTTCATTGCTTTCTGACAATGAAAAATGTATTCAACTTCAAAAGACCAAAAATCATACCCATGAGGAGACTGCATCTGAACCGTCGTAGCAGCTGAATTTATTGTTGTTGACGAATTGTTCCTTAAAAATCCACCGAGTTGACTTTCACTCGTTTCAGGCGGGAACATTGAAAAACTGCTATTATAAAAACACTGTCCGCTTTTCAGCTCCATTCGAATCACAGAATCTTCTTCATGATTTGTCGGTTTATCGGGATCATGGATTAATTTACAGTTTAAATTATTGTTCACTATGACACAATTGTTGTTGTTGTTCAAATTATCCGTGTTGTAAATACTTGTCCTTGATGACAGGTCAGCATACGACTTTCTTCTTAAAATCCCCGCAGCATTCGAAACACTATTAATGTTAATGTCGTCATCCACATTTTTACAATTCCACAATCCCAAATTGTCCCCCAACGTAATGTTTCTCTTAAGAATCACACTTTTGACCACTGGAGCGTCGCTTTTGAAACCGCCGTCTGACAAGTCGTTAATGTCCTCTTGGGATCCAAATCTCGAATCGCTAAAACCGCCACTGTCGAGGCTCAAATTTGACCCTGTCACCGATGATGGGTCCTGCTGTTGATGTTGAAAAGCCGGCAGTGTCATCCTTGAACCGAGCTTGGATACGTTGAACACCAAATTCTTGCTCATCTTCTGAAGTCGAGTATTTGCCGCCGTCGCTGACCAGGTCAGAAACTGTCTCGGACTTGATCGGAGTCTGGGAGAAGTTGAAGAGGCGGAACCGCAATTCCGGCTTGTACAAACGTTCGCCATTTTCTTGTCAGTCTGCTGCAAAGAACCCAACAAGTTTATTAGTCAGAGGTAAAACTAGAAACATTAATCCAAACAAGCTACGGCAATTGCAATTAGTCATTGTCACTGAAGGAGTGCCATTGTTTTGTTGGAGGGATGCATAAATTGCAAGGATGATTTATTTTTTGCAGGCCCAACAAATGGCCGGAATCAGCAAGTAGGAAGGGAGTGGACCAACTCTTTGAAAAGTCTTGAAACTCGACTCTCAAATTGAGAGTTAAATATCCCAGCAAGACGTCGCCGAAACAAGTCATTAATTCTCTATTCAAGTAGATATCGCACGTGGGCGATCAGAACCCTGATACGGCAAACGAACAAAATTTCAACAATCGATGAAGGCCACCCTGTACACTATCGATGATTTAAGGACCAAACACTGCAGCTTTCTCTCTGTCAGTAAAGAATTTCAAATTCTTCGATTTTTGCCCAAGGGATAGCGGCTGTCAAACGAGTTTTTTTCTTTTCAAAATGCCTCTATGGGCTTTATGTTTGTTTACCGACCTTTCAACCGAAGAATACGAAAAGCTTGTGGAGAATCCGATGATGTAATGCTTTCAACTCGGGACGAGCCATGAACAAGAAACTTGAGACGCGCTGCACCACTTCAAAAAAGCGTACTCACTCGAAGAAGCACTTGTTTCACACAGCATAAAGTAAATATCTGACCTTTTTGGATAAGTGTTTCGACTATTTCAAAATTGGAATTTGAGACGGAGGATGTAACGTCCAAGACGACAACCACAAGAATGAGAATCTGAACGTGTCGTAATGCGGAGCTAAAGGGTTGAGAAAACAAGAGGGAAAAGAGACGAGTCTTCGTCGACTTGACTGTGAGAGAGGAAATGACTTTGGCGTTTCTTTTTGTTGCTACCATCTCATCGTTATTGTTGTCGGACTAAAAGTTACGTGGTGGAGCCCAACAGGTGATACTGCCTCAGTCAGTCAGCCAAGTCAGTCAAGCAACTCTTGAATCGAAATCCAAGAACCAGAACTGTGGCGACCAAGTCGTCGCTTGAGCGTGTAACAAACTGGTCAAGCACCTTGTTGGGAAGAAGGAGTTGGAAAAAGAAGAGGAGTCTCTCAGTGGATGCATTAAATGCTGCTTTCCCAGCATACCTGTCTTGATTGCAAACATGATATGGCTTAATGAAAATGTCGATTGTTTACAGCTGTACTTCTCGCAGGTGGAATCCCTTATACGTACAACAACGGCCACAACCAAGTGCCAAATACATGACAAACAAAGTTTCTCCGGTCGACGTGTGTGCATATTGAAATGCCCTTGGGTGAAATAGTGCAGTATGCTTCAAAACTGCATGCATTTTTCCATGGGAATGAAAGGCCAATTATCATTCTTTTCTCCCCTGGCCGCCGCAGGAATGTATCAACTTTTATATTTTTCTCGGAATTTTTCGAGGAACCTTGGGAATTTCGCAAAATTTAAAAAAAGCCGAGCCTTAATTCTTTCCTTTGCCAACCGGTCCGCACCGTTAGAATGACCTTGGAATTTTTTAATTTCCAAGTCTTCATTTGTGGTCTCTCAACTAAATGGTTTGACTGCCCTCAGATTTTATGCCAAACCCACAAATTAAAATGCAACCCCCGCAAAGATACAATTTGCCATCTCGCAAATCCTTTCGGCTGTCGTTCAAAGTGCTTCTGTCCATCAACTTGCAACTTGTGACACACAGCGCATGCCCTTTACGAAAGGTGTGTATTTGAAAAACAGGTGTTTAATTTCATATCGAAAGTGAAGAGAAGTGCAGTAGCTCCTTCGGAAGGTGAGCAAAGTTCAGAGCATCTGACCTGTGCTCTTCAAGGCTTGTATTACCGACCAGAAAGACTGGTCGCCGATTTATGTCACTTTCTACTGTTTCTGCTCGTAATGTAGCAGCCCTTTGCCATTCGTCCACAAACTTTTCTACTGTTGATTGATGTAGGATACTTGTGATCCGCTGCAGATTACTATTAAAACTTGTACTAAAGCCAAAAAATTCCTAATTTCGAATTCATCTCTGTCGTTTCAACTAAACCTGTCTTGTAATCGAGAATTTTCAGAATTTTTCGCATGTCATCGAGATTGATTAGGCTTTTTAGAGCTAATGACGCCATACAATTAGATGGACTTTGAAGCACTTGACGACTTTTTTAAAATAATTTTGCCATGTTTCACATTGAATACTGTTACTGTAACAACTGGTTTCAACGAATTTTACTGTCAAAACTGTCTTCTGCCTGAAGATAATATCACGCAGGTGTAACCAAAAGCTGACCATCCAACAATAACTGTGATCTGACGGAAGATTCATATTTCATCCTGGGGACATTTTATTTCCTCAGTTTTAACGACTTCTCAGCCAAAAGCTTTTGGTCATAAATTCGAGACGAAGACGACAGACTATCAGCCGAAGGAAGCCTCAAGCAATCATATCCAAAGTACGAGCGACATTTTTCCGTCTCCACAAGAACCTCTCGGAAAATGTGTGTTAATAACCGAATTATACTACTTTTTCATAGTCAGACACCTGTAAATGACGTCAGGTTGTCGTCGGCAACAACATCTTTACAGTTTTCAGGTGGCAAACTTAACGCCAGTCCAAAAAGTATAATATTATGTCTTTTGTGCGGGAGACGAATGAAACCCTTGATGTAATTACATGAGCCAGGGAAAATATCCCAATTGAAGTCTGTTGCGTGTCTTACCAAACAGAAAAGTTCCAAGTGTTTCACATATACAAAACTTGACGTAATTAAATATTCAACCTTTCAAAGTTTTTCAGCTCAACCTTCTTGTGGTTTAGGCGCCGCAAACTGGACCAAGTTTCACCCTGGCAACTCACAGTCGCAGTCAGTCAGTCGAACTAACCGCTGTACTTTGACAAGACTCGGTTTGTAAGTGCAAGAATCAACTTAAAAGGCTTTGACATCCGGCCAAACGACTCTCAGAAAAAAGTTTTTTCTTCCTCTGATGGACGGAAACGTGTTCATTGGAGCGCTACATAGTCAAAAGAAGCTTTTTTGTTCCAAATAGGAACCTTTAAAAACACAGGGTTTATCACCAGGTGGTTTTTGTCCAATCACCAGAGAAGCGAATCTTTGTCAAGGATGTGATGAGCTTTGTAGATCTGAATCCATCCATTCCAAGCCTTCGAATCAACCAAGTAAATTGGCAACAACGAGCGACCACCTTTGGAACTTGAAGAAAAGGCACAAAAACCCAACTCGAAATGCATCAAATCATCCCCTTGTAACCGTTAAACTTATTGTACAGACCTCCTCCTGCTGTATGTCAATGCAGATTAGATTGCCAAAATCCAAGGAACTCTTTTGGATCAAAGGCTTCAGATAACATTCAACGATCCTCGCTTAACAGACAGCAGAATGGCTATTGCCAAAACACATTTTTTGATGAAGGCATGATTAACAATAAATTGAGTTACGTTCCTTATGCACTACGGCACAGTTATCTTTTGACAAGATACAGCATCTCAGATAATTGTCTTGTTGTCTGCCCGCCCCAAGAAATTGGCAACAGCAACAACAGGATGGTTGCCGTTGGTGGTGGCTTATGGCGAATCCTGTCGAGCAGACTTGACCAATTGTAATTGGATATCCTTTTCCTCTGTGAACTGTTCCGAATATATTTAATGGACCGGTTACAGTTAGAATGTAAAGTAGATTTGTACTGAAGTACGTGCCGGAGGTTTCAAAGCTTCCCAAATTTGTACTCGCTGGTGGTTCATCTCATCAAGTACTTGAAGAAGAATGTTGACAGTTTAAACACCCTGTAACCTAGTCCTGTATAGTCACGTTGAATATTTCAAGCCTTCGCCCTTGGTTTGTCAACAATGTGTAAGAATTCCAAGAATGCCCGCACCAACCCACCACACGTCACGTAATAATCTCGGCAGGGGGCGTCTTGAATTTCGTGACTTGAAAAAATGTTAACCCATCATTACGTCCGTGCCTGCATACACTAAATTTATGTATTCCTAATTTCCAACAACAAATCTCACAGACGGGATGAATCTCTTCTGGAAATCATCTTTTACCGCCAGCCACCAACTAACATCTTCTCAAAAATATCTTAACAAGCAAATAGCACGAGCTCATACAACTCAGCCAGAATCTTCTTGGATCTACGAGATCTTTAATGATTTTAAAAATATCCCGTGTATAAACACAAATGCACCGAGTCTGACAAATTCAAACTCAAAAAAGGGTTAATCGATTTATTGCTCCTAGTCCCATAATTTACGTTAACTGCAGTCCCCATTATGCTTTTTTCCTCACAGAAGCTTCTTTCTCCTTGTATACAAATGTAAAGCAAATTGCAGCCAAAGCCATCAAGTGTCTTGTTCCACTCTTTTTTCTTCCATGTATTTTTGTTGGACTGGTGTTTATTACGAAGCTGGACGTCGTCCGTTCTTGTCTTACACCTTGTCAGACTCTGGTTTCCAGAAGCAGATAACAATCCTCAAGTATTTCTGACGACCAAACCCGTCCACTCTTTTCCCCATTTGATAACGTTAAAATAACCGGGTCTCCGTCCTTCTTCTTGTTTGGGGACAAAATATACAGACATTTCAAGATAATGTAGACATGAACATAACGTTAGAATCGAATCCTCTTTTGTGTGTCCTCATATAACTTTGTTGTTTTGTCGCGACAATTTTTCACCTGTCGTCAGACATGTGTCGTCGTCTCCCCTTACAAAATTATAGTTTCCAGTTAATTGAGGCCTTGTTAGAGCTGCAGCAGCGAGCCTTTTTGGACACTTTGATACAGTATCAGGAACGAGATACCGACTTGAGAGCATTCCAGACCCTTTCTTTAAATTTCTCTCGTCAGATTATATAGCTGACTGACTGGATTTGTGAGCAGCGAAAAGGACGACCGTGAATTTCATAACCACCTGATAAAGTGACCGCATATTTTGTCGTGCCCGAGAAGCCACGAATCAACAAGACGATAATGACGAGGGAGGCAATGTAATAACAACGATTCTAGCGCAGCGCTCATCCTCTGGACTCGCAACAGAGCTTCGTCACGAAATTTTTTGGTAAAAGCTCACAGACGTGTGATTAATGCATTTGACACGAGCCGCAGCCGGACACGGCGATGCCGTCATTTCAGGTTTTAAAGGAGATTTAATGGTGGATTCGACCGCAACTTCTCCCAGTTAAACAACAACATGGAATCAACTTTGAAAATGAATGGACCGTAGCTCGAGGCCGAACAGGAAATTGACACTTTGAAAGGTAGAATTATTACTTGGAGCTCAAAAGTTTGGTTAATTTCCATTTTTTCGTGATCGGGGCGGCTACAAAAGGTTGCATTGTTGGCGATCATCATTAACACGCTGCAGGTTAAATGCCATGTTTAAGCTTGGGCTCTTCTTTGTTGCAGAGGAATTTTTTGCCAATGGCCATAAATGATATAAGCGAGCAAAAATTCCATCTCCGCCATAACCGAATTCGGGTTTCGCGGGCTTTTGAGCAATGACGTGGAAAGTAAATGTGCAAACTATTTTCGGAGTCGGCCGACTAGGAAAAAGTGGGCGAAAGATCCAAGTTTAGAATTGTATTAAAAACTCTAGCTATTTTTTACCTTGGAGGAAGATCCGCAATTTTTGCATGGCGATGATGATGCCGACACGACATCGAGCTTTCGATACTTGGCTGCAATCGTCATTGTCTTTTTTGAAGAGCACGTCTTTGAAGTCAGCCTTTGTTTCTCCGACACACCAAAACTGGTAATGTCAGCGAGACCAATCCAGCGACCCATGGTCAACCACCATTTCGCAATTGATTCACGCACTTTCACCACTCTTTTTCGCTGATTCACTTTTCGGCACGCGTCCAACTAGCACAGCCACAATTTTGAAATTGATCCGATCAGCCTGCAAGTCAAGGTTGAACTGGAAGCAAGTGAATCGGGATTGAGCGAGGAAGAAGGAAGGAACAAGTTTTTGACTTTTAGAGGGAGCAACAATGAAACGGCATACCTTTGGGTCATATTGTACTTTGTATTATCGTTTCTTTTGGCTGGTGATTGTTGGTGGAAGATGATGGTCGAGTCGGGTCTGTGTTCATATCCTCGTCGTCGTCGTTTCTACATTGTTGAAGGTGTGTATGGGCAAGAATCATGTTCGAATGAATCTCTTTCACTTGAGATGATGAGGGATCGAGCATTGTTGGGAATTCCTTCCTTCCCAGCTATCTTTCAAGATTACATTCCATCATGATAGCTTCTGGTCCTGGGAACTGGGATCGCCGTATCTTTTGCCTTCTCTCCACTCACTGAATACGGTGATGATGAGATCGGAATTCGTCTGGCCCCAGGTACACAATCACCTGGGCTCCTCCTTCATATTTCTCCGACCTCACAAATGTCTTCCAAATTATTATCACCGGCTATCAAGAATCTTATGATGAAAAGTAACGAAGAGCGAACAGCGCCCTCTTCCCATTGTTGGTCTCAACCCTTTATCTGCTCTTCAGTAAGAATTTGGCACACACCGGGCCCGCATCAAACAGGAAACGCTTTCGGAATTTGTCAGTTTCTGATGATACCTTATTTGGCCATATGATACTGAACAACCCTCGCGGCTAAACTTAGTCGACGTTGTAGTAGCAAGCCATCTAAAAGATAGTGCATTTTATTCGTCATTTCTACTTTCTAGTTCTAGCTGAAACGAGGTCTTTTCACTTGGCCTAATCAGCCGCCGCGTCGCCGGCTTTTACATCAAGATGCAGCTGTGAATTCGAACCTTGTTACTTTTTTTATTTTTTTCTTCAACTGTTTCACACTCAAATCTCACTCAGTCAGTCATATAGAGATGTAGTGTCCCATGTAATAATTTGACGCGTAGTTGTGTGGGTTGCTGCACCGGCGAAAAGCCAAAAACCCATTTGCGAAATTATATAAACGAGACTGAAATGGCCCATGTTAATGTTGGCACGTGGGGAATCGGATCCGCTTGAAAAGTTACTGTGCGGTTTGCCAAATGTCAACATTGATTCATTTTCGCCTTTTTATTGCATAGGTCGGGGAGCACAAAACAAAGGGTTAAAAGTGTCATTATATTTTCCCATAAGTCTCAACGCATGATTCCGAATGATTGTCGTTGTTCGACTGCATTTTGGATCAGTTCTTTAGCTATCGTCTTTATAAATTATGTATCAGGCTGCCATTTTGCTTCCCAGTTTTTCAACACACGCGGTTTTCATCTCCAGCGTTACCCGTGTCACAGTTTACCTCATAAAAATCCAGAGTTGCTGAAATATTAGCAATCTTTTACAGGCAAAGCTTTGGAAATCTTCCGTTCCATTACCATCTTTGGTAAGATTGTTAAAAGTGAGAATTTTCTTGTTCCTGAATACGAAAATAAAAAATTACCTCAGATATAACCATGAAGTAGTTGAAACGTTTTCGGCGTTGTATGCATTTCAGATGTGCAGAAATCCACGTCAGCAATTCCAACCCTGTATACATGCATTTGATGAATGAAAAATCCACCACTTGTGCAAATGGCACACGGAAATAAAGAGAATTGACGACAGAGCAAACACATGTTGACAATTCTGCGCTGTCCCGGTTGCGGATCCACCGGCAACCAGGCATTTCGGCGATGACGAGCTGATGAAAGTAAGATGACAAGCTTGAGCGCGCCGGGTAGCGACGACGATGAGCTTCGAAATATAGGATTAAGCGGGTGGTGTGTTGTTCTTTTTCTTGTTCCATTTGCTCCGATCATGTCGAAGATGCCCTTATAAGGCCAAGGGAGAGCGAGCGGGGGGCGGCCGCGGGTTTATTTTTGGGCAGCCGGGCAACACCACAGGGAACCCAAACCCGCCTTTCGTTTAAATAGCGACGTCAGATCGGTGAGGAGCAGATTTCGGTTCCATCTCGCTAACGAGACACATCTTCCCTTTGGCTTTTGAGGTTCGTCCGCCGTTTAGTTTCTTTTCTTCAAAATTTTCAAACGTTTGTGTCTGCATTTGTGGAATCAAACTTCAAGTTTCAAAATTTCAAAAAGATTGAAAATTCCTTGGAGAAAGTGGCTTTTCAGTGAAAGCAAGTGACGCAAGTTTTAATATTGTGATTTTGTTTCATTTCAGTTTTTGAGAGGTTTAACAGCCCGTACAATCCATCAAAATGTGTGACGACGATGTTGCCGCTTTGGTCGTAGACAATGGATCCGGTATGTGCAAGGCCGGTTTCGCCGGAGACGATGCTCCCCGCGCCGTCTTCCCATCCATCGTCGGTCGCCCCAGGCATCAGGTCAGTGCAATCAAAATCTTGCTATTCCCACCACTTCAGAGACCATAGCGTTTAATTTTTTAATCGAGCGAATGATTAGATTCTTATACCCTTGGATCCAGAAAAGTAGGCGAAACAAGTATCTATTTTTGCAACAGACCTTTGAATTCTTTATGGCAGAGTAATAGACCAGCTACACGTTTCTGACAGCTTCGTTGCCGACCCCGCTATTTTTTGTCTTCAGGTATTTTGGCACAGCTCCACCACTTTTAATTAGCCAACTCACGTCTGTCAGCCAGCAAGAACAAAGCTAGTAAACAACAAGTGGGCGAAAATAGAATTGCAAGCCCCTGGAAATCAAGTGGAAAGATGCGTTAGGAATGTAGAATTTCAGCTTTGCAAATATGGGCAAGGCTTCCCGGGTATTTTGATGTAGTTAGTTAACTTTCATGACAGAGACATACGTCTGTGTTCCACATGTTTCAAACTTGGTGGCCCCACAAGGAGAAGCCACATGGGCAGCTCAAGTTAGGAATCCGGGTAGCAGTATATAGTAGGATGCAAAACTAGGTGCAAAGGCAATGAATCTTGGCGGGAGATGTAACAGACTCCAGATGGCGGTCGAACGCTGGAGGTAAATGAGTCTCGGAAGTTTTGATAGCTGGAAAAGCAGGGTTTCCTTGGAACTCGATGACCGGATTTTAATTTTGTAAAATGCTTCTTTTTTAGGGTGTCATGGTCGGTATGGGTCAAAAGGACAGCTACGTCGGTGACGAAGCCCAAAGCAAGCGAGGTATCCTCACCTTGAAGTACCCCATTGAGCACGGAATCATCACCAACTGGGACGACAT
>JAQGBJ010003087.1:0-13825 GCA_034698345.1 Sphaeridia pumilis
CTGCTGGTTGTGGTGGTGCTGTGGCTGTGATCTTGACTCGGCAAGTGATAGTTTCCTTTTGCTATGACGAACATAATTGTTAGAGTTACTTCAGTGGTGAATGTTGAAAAGTTTGAAAGTGGAAAAAGGTCCTGCGGTTTTTAAGACGCCTGAAGCTGATTCGATCTCGGCTGAGGCCATTGGAATTGGACCGGAGATCCTTTTGAGCGATTGGTGAGTGTGAGAATTCTAGAAAAGGTCTCTCAAAGATTCTATAATTGCGTTTTTTAGTGTTCCAGATTGATCGTTGCATTCATCAGGTTACGAAGACCAACTAAACTGCTAAAATGTCATCAAACAGTGTCCAAGGTACTAAATTATTCTACGTGCACCAAAGTTAATCTGGCTTACAATCCGAATTCTTTCCAGAACAAACCACTGTCATATCCAGGAAGCGAAGGAAAGCTGAGCAGTAAGCAAACCCGGAAGTACTTTCAACATCAAAGAAGACAATGGGACTGCCATGCTACGCACGCCTTGGTGGTTCATGACACGTCAAGGTATATGCACCTTGTAACAATTTCAGTGGGAACTGTAGAATCCACCATATTTGACTCATTGAATAACATTCTGAACCTTGCAAGTTTTAGACTGTCTGCCCAGGCTCTCAGCTTTGTAAGAGTGCAAATACGTCTTTCTCAAGAGATCCTATGACGGTATCGAAACTACGGAATTTCAAGGTGACACTTTCATTACTATTCTAGCTAAAACTAATATGACTTACTGATCTATAGCTTTGAACTCTCTTACGTTTCAGGATGCACTGAATCAGCAACAGTAATAGATGAGCTCTCCCTGTCGTTGGTCGCCGCATTTTCGTCATTGTCGAAAAGATTGAAGCTGTTCTGAACCACATTTTTGGCGTTCGTGGTGCTCCATTTGGATTGAACCTTCTGGTCAATGGTCAAGAATGATGAGTCCAAGCTCCACTAAGGCGGCGCTTTCACTTGAAGGTCATCCGTGTAGTTTTGGGCGAGGAGCGTAAGTTCAGTCAATAATCTGTTTCAAGGCATACAACATTAGAAACTCCCTCAAATTTCCTTCTTTCTGCTCAGATAACCGTCGTCAAATGCTCTGGGAACGAAGCTCGGCAAGATCAAACAAGAGCAAGACTTCGGGAAAACCAAACAAGACCACCGTCGATAAAACCAGAAGAAGAGTTAACCTTTTCCAGTGCAATTTTCTACGTAGAAATAGCTATAAAGTCGTAGTTTAGCTTTAATCCTTCCGTTAGATAAACTAAATTCAACAAAAATAACATCACTAGCATAACTTTTAGATTACAACGACAACTATTTATCTCTTGAGTCTATTCTAGTTTCAAGTTGTCATTTCCATTTTAGCTTCTGTGATATTCTACTTAAATGAAATGTTCAATACAGACACGAATGTTAGCTAGCTACAAATTCAAACCTTCTCATTGTTTAGACTGCAATAGCATTGGCTTTGTTTATAACGCTAGTTAGTTAGTGGGTGAGTGACAAAGGACAAAGTGACAAAAAGACCTGCGGTTTTAAAACGCCTGAAGCTACGGTTCGATCTCGACTCTAGAACACTGATATGCAGCCCATTCGACTTTGAGGCCCATTTGAAAATGCGGAGGTTGAAAGTGACTGCGTTTTGGAAGTTCAAATTAGTTGGAAGCATGTTTGATCGTTTGTAAGCAGCGTAATTCCAACTGTCTAGTTTTGTAAAGAAGAATTTTTCGGAAACCTAGAGTTGTTTTACAAGTTTCTGATCGATTCGTGGTTCATAGGATGTTATGTAGTTTTAATAGCTTATAATAACACTATGGACAATTTCTAAAATAGAAAATGATTTAATTGCCTGCCTGTTGCTATATTTCGACATCAGCAAGTTTCATCAAAGTACATGTCAAACGCTTATAATATTCTTTATAATTTGAAGCAACTCTTATCGCAAAATCTAATAAACGGCCATCAAATACTAATTACGCAGCGTCAAAACCAACGTCGTCGTCGTGCTGAAAATAAATCCCCAAAATTGCAGAACCGACTGCCGTTCAAACCTTTGAAACGCCCCGACAGCAGCGCCAGCAGTCGAAATAGCCGCAACCTTCCGGCGGATCAACGCTTCTGAAGTACTTCGCCTGGACAAGACCATCAGCATGCACTTAATGGCCTCCAGCTGCTCTGGTACCCAAATGGCCTTCCGGAACAATAATGGATAGAGAAAGCAGCAAACGACTGTCGAATACATCATGAAAACTCCAAAGAACCGATTGTTTTCAAAATCCAACAAAATCAACGCAGTCAAGCTCAGGATGGCATAGCTCAGTGCGCAGATTTTGATCACATAGACACTCCAAGCGTTAGTTACATCGAAGATCCGTAAAGCCACGTTGATTTCGAAGGTCTTCGACAAATACCGGCCGATGTTGTAGTTGCCATCTTCAGTTGGTACACTGAAAAATAATTCTGATTAAAATTGCTGGCAAAATCAACAAAACGCTAATCATTTTACCTTCGTTCTAGGGTTTTCAAAACTTGCAAGACTTGCGCTTCCAGCACTTCAAAGAAGCAGAAATGTGTCACTACGACAAAAATCACGATGCAAATCCCTAGAACGTGAAGCATCAAGTCCAATACGACCAATGTTGAGCTTGCAGCTCCCAACTCGAGGAACCAGTCAGCGTTCAAACCAACCAGGAAATTGGTAGCCACAATGAAGAAGGTCGTCATCGGAGGGAATCCAAATAAGAATATGGTTCCGATGCGTCCAATGTGCACATTCGGGGCTGCGGCGATAATGAAGTTCCAAAGCGTTACGAGTGAACATCGCTCATCCCTCAGACTGGTGTTGATGAAAACGAAGGCGATGAAGTAGTTCTGCATCTTCATAACGTGGATCAGCAGCACCACTTCCGATTTGCAAGTTCCATAATTCAGGAGGGTCCGGGCAACGGTAGATATCATGTAGAACAGCGACAACGCGATCAAACTGGCCCAACAGTTCCAAATGAGTCGTTTCACAAAGTTCGTCTGGTTCGAATCTCGGAAACGAATATTTTGGCGGGCTTTTTGAGTAATCGGAAAAAAGAAGAGTTTCAAGGTTCCACAGGTTCCCTTTAGAAAAACTTTTAGGGCTTGTTCAAAATTCAGGCTCTCCATTTTGGTGACTTGGAAGAAAAGATTTGTAGGCTTCTGAAAGTGTTCAAGGTTTGGCTATATTGACTTTTCCCGAGAATCATGAAATCGATGGACATTTTGTGGCTGACACTTGGATTGACAAATTTCTCCAAATCGAGCCATGTGGCAATCTCAACACCTGGATATTCGCAAGTATATTCGAGTTGATAATTGCGTAATTGCTCGATAACAAATTATTGTGACAGCCCGATTTTCAAAGAACTTGTACACTTAATCGCTGACAAGACCACCGACATTCAAACATTTATGATTTCTTGAAAAGTGGACCTGCCACACAATTTACTCTTTGTTTCCAGTTTCCCCACATTTCTCCTTAAACATTGACATTTTTCCCAATAAAATACACACACATTTCATTTCTTAACCCTAAAAATGACACCCACCTACACTATATAATTCAAGCCCTCAAAAAATGGCTGGTATGACACCGCGAAATAGGATCAGGAAGCGGCATCCGATTCAAATACTTGGGATGAAACGCTCCAAGCGCCGCTTCGTTGGTCGAACTGGCATTCCGATTCCACGCCTCAGGACTCGAACTTCTCCGCATCCTCCGCCCACACCGCCAGCAGCAGTTGCCAAAACAAGGACAGCATTGCCGATATGTCACCGAAGTCGAATGGCCCGCCATACTGTGCACATGCGCTCTCCGCGTATGACTTCGTGTCGTCGAAGGCGAAGACGTCTGGTCGCAGTCACCACAAGAACCGCAGCAGCAGCACCAGCTGCTCCCAATATACAGCCATTTCGGAACACACGAGACGCAGTCGGGCCTTCGTTGGAACCGCACAAATGCTGACCGGTTCAGCCGCCATGACACTATCGGGTTCAAGGCCGAGTGCGCATGCCCAATGAAGAGCGCAAACGGAATCAGTAGCCTCACCACTCTAAAAGGCATATTCAATCATTAAATTTCTCCAAGTTTTTATTTTTTTGAAGTATATTTATAACTTACGACTTGTCATAGGCGAACATGTCCCAAACTACACACACCACATACGGCACCCAGCAAAATATAAAAACTCCCGCCAACGCCGCCAGCAGGTTTGCCGCCCGCCTCCGACTTCGAAACGACTGGGAAGAGTAAGTGGGAAGTAGCGGCGGAGGCGGTTTCCACGGGTTCGTCAGCTTCTTCCGAAGTCTTCGATGCGCTCTGATGATTGAAGTTTCCCGCCTCGCTGCCTTAAGGTGTATTTTGTTGTTATTGTTGTTTTTGTTATCCACCGATGATATTGAAATACCCGGAATAATTGGTCCTGGGGCTCCAGATTTGCTGTAAGATTTAATGTAGCCGTGATGTCGAGCTCCGTGAGATCCTCGTTTCTGTTGATATTCCGAGATTTGCCGGAAGGACTCAAGGTCAGCCTACAAATGGGGTCAAAATCAGTTTCGTTTCACATTCAGCCTGGTATTACAATAAGCTTCCTTTTTTTCCGAAGTTGCTCGAATTTCACCAAAGCCTGCTCAGTATTCAATACCTTCTTTTTGGTCGCCTTCGGCAGTGCTTCCGTCACCTCAAGAACCTCATTTCCATCATCCTTCTTCCCACCATTTCCCATGCTAAACTCCCGAACCAAAATCCTCTTGTCATTCTAAATCTCCTAAAAAAATACGAGCCTTCTATCATATTGTGTTGCGAAACCCTGTAGCTCCTAGACTCCTAGTTCGATCCGCCACAATTTTTTCACCTGGAATAACTTTCTCGCTTCCCCTTCAATTTCTACATGACAAAATGAATTCCACAAAATTGCTTAGATCCTTGAAGCTTTCTCTTCACGCGATTCTGTATACAAAAGCACTCATGAAAATTAGCCCTTACAACACCATCGATCCGCCTCGCTTCTGATGAAACTTGATACTCTTGTGAGTGTGCAAGTCTTCCCGCTTTTCTTTCCTCGGGCACACACAACCCGTATATATATTTTTCGCAAACTATTTTCACTAACCGAGCCATCGAGTGTATATGAATTCGCGGCCTTCAGAAGAGCACAACTTTCGATGATTAATGGACCAAGGTGGAAGACAAGTGCTTTTTACCCCTCACCGTATCAACCTTCAGCAAACTTTTTCTATTTGTTTCACGCAAACTTAGAGTCTCATCGAAAAAAAGACAGTCAAAAATTGTATCGCCGGGTATAAGTTGCATAAGAAACAGTTGAGCTGAAGACAGCTTTATTTCCAAGGCGGCATCCATCGATTACTATAATTTTGACAGCAAACTGACACCTTTCAAACTTCCAATTTATGCTCAAGAAAATAGAAGACTTTTGACGCTTTTTGGCGGATCAAAAAAAATCAAGACGCTTCTCACCCTTAACCACGTGTTTCTACCTGAGAATTTTATTCTATTGCGAATATTTTGCCTTCTTATCTCTCGTTAAAGTCCAAAAATACACCTTGGACCAACAGCTGACGTCACAATCCTGTCGTTTGCAATTCACACACTCCAGCGTAATTGGAGCTCGAATTGTTCGACTTGGAACTGGAGAAAGTAGCCAACTTTCTCTCCTTTGTCTTTACGTCACATTCTTTTGATCTTGATCGAAATCGAACATGTATTTCGTCCATTGTTTCTTCTCCTCCAAAATCCCATTACATTCCAACACCATGTATTTCCATTTCCTCCGAGTCGCCATAATGCATTTTTATTATAGCAGGAACAAGCTTCGAATCGAAGCCTTCGATGCTCAAGTCAGCTCAGGTATTTTCGCTCAATTTCTCCACTTGAAACCTCCCGTTTGTTTGCATTGGTTTCGGCTCACTTGGATTTGGATTTAAAAAGATGCGGATTGCTTGTTTCTCGCTTGATCGATTCTTATTGTTGGGCTGCATTTAGGAAAAGGCTTGTTTGAAAAAACTCGGCCTATATATTTTTCTATTGTTGTTTTGTTTCAAAGACTTTTTGGATTTTACCTTTGCTTCTCTGAATTTTTCTGCCTTTTAGAAACGTGTCAATAGAGACGGCGAGACATTCAACTTTTTGCATCTCCGTAAACGTGCCACGAGGGAGAATTACAAGGTTTTTCCCAAATATCTTGTGTTTTACTACATGGTTTTAGCCGGAGCAACAGCTAGTTTTTACGGGTTTTCTAGACGTTCATTTTGCCTCGTGAGAAAGTACAACAAGTAGACGAAGAAACTGCTTTCTCTTCTTCAAATACCTCAGCAGTCGACATTTGGGTTAATGGCGTCTTTCTCGTAGTCAGACGCTGCTGCGCTATATATTTTGTGTGACTCAATTCACAAAAATTGTCGTCGTCTTCTTCTTCTCTTTTTTTGGCTATATCAGATGGCAGACAACTTTGCTTGGTAAAATATTATACGCAAAACCGTGTGGGAGGCTACTTGTGCCCAAAATACCTTGTCCGGGCCATCATTAGTATTCCAGCCGTTTCCGTTCCAAGCTTCTTTTTTCAATATTACCGCGCCTTTCTTCTTTTTCTTTTCTCCGGACAAAGTACATAAGTCTGATGGCTTAATTATTTGGCGCTTTTTTCCAAATAGAGCCGCCCTCGTAATGGCACCGAGTAAATTGCAAATTCAATAAACTTTTTTCTATGGCGAACTCGTGGCGTCTCTGGGGTTGGCGGTAGATTCAAAAAAGTGTGACCTCAAATTCCATGAAGTAAGCGCCAACTTGACGCTCTCAAAGCGTCGAGGTCAAGCAGCGGCATTTCCTCGTCTTCTCAAAAGCTATCATCTCCGGGCTTTGTTCTCTTCACAGGACTTTGTCCACTTGAACTTGAGTAGAGATTTCTTGCAGAGCTTTTACCGACTTTCCTCTTGGTTACCCGCGCCTTTTGTACAGGGAAACGAAGACAACTTCCGCAATTCAGCGTTCCGGCTACTACTCCAATCTCGCAACTCTTTTACGACTTCCGGCCCACACAATCTCTATTGTCCACTTTGCTATTATTCTCTTGTCTCTATGATTATATAGCATGCTTTTCTCCGCCGGACAACAACTCACCTGAATCTGCATCCTCAGATACACGTCGTCCTCGTCCGAACTCGGATCACAAGGGACAAGTTTCCTCGAATAGAACTTGGCTCTATCTGCCGGAGCGCCACCTGGCGGGCATAGTTTCCCGTTGGTTTGCTGTTGCACTCCGCCTCCTCCTCCTCCTCCCGCTGCAGTACTATGCAAGTCTTTAGCCACAATTATCACTTGTGTAGGTCTTCGCGCTTTGATTGCTCCGGTTCCTGGTCCCGCCGCTTCTCCTCCTCCGCCAGAGGTCGCGTTGTTTCCCCCACCTCCTCCTTCATTAGCTGCGTGTAACTGCGCAGTTAGCTTTTGGCTGACGGAAGCATGGCATGCTGCCACGATGAGCGCGGGGGATACAAACGCTGTACCCAAATAAGTCGCCGTGTAAGCGAGCTGGATTCCGGCGTTGGTCCATTTTTCCGTACAGACTCCTTGCCATTCCCAAGACTTCCAGCCTGAGGAGGAAGAGGAGGAGCTTACTCCAGGTGTGTCGTTCAGTCCATGCGGAAACCAGTCTGTGGGGTTGGTCTGTAAAGAGTAAAAAGCCGAATTTGAAATTGGCGCCAAGATAAGAAGATTCCCGCCACATCACTCGCGTACTTTTAATCTTCTCAACTCGAACCACAACAATAAAACTTTTCGCCCGTGCAAATCTCATGAAATAAGCCAACTTTAATGTAAAGGCTTTGGGTTTCTCACAGTTCTTGTGCATACTGCCAACTTCCGCTTCGTTCTTGATCCTTAACCGCAAAAGTTGCCGCAAGGTCTCACAGTCCTTCTTTCAGCTTTTCTATTCAGCGTCTATACAGCAGCAGCGTTTCTATGCCAGTTCCGTCGTCGTACATTTCTCCGGGGAATTTTGCATCATCTACTTCCCGATTCGGTTTCCTGTTTCTCTGGCAGCTGCAGCAGCAGCGTCTTTATTTTGTTCGTATATATATATTTCTATCTGTCAGAGTTATAAATCCTGAGCTGGAATTTGGAAAGCATTGGCGCCTTATAGAACTCTTCAAAAATATGCTACTCGAACCGGAAGTGGAGAAGCGGTTTTTCCCGCTTCCGACCAACTTGACGCCCAAAGCGTTTCAAAACTTGGTAAAAATTCAGGTTAAGGTGAAACCAAATATTTCTTCTTCAACAAGTTACATTTCTTTTGCCTTTCTTAATTAACTGGAGTCCGCAGTATTTCCCGCCAATTTTCACCATTCCTTCTGCCTCAACTGATTCACTTTTTGTGTATGTTATTGTTACGCCTTTGGGCATTCGAGATTCGCCTGATCCTCCAAAGACCCTTTATAATCGCTAAATAAACTTTCTTTCCGCTCGGATTTGCCCAAATCCAAAAACCCAAGAAACTCCCACCGAGCAAACTTTCTCCGAATAAACCTTCTCACATTTTCTTCTTGTGTGAACCATAACAAACTTTGGATCTCAAATTTCAACCACTTTCTTCCTCGCTTTCTTATAACACAAAAACTTTTTCCTTTTTTGCTTATCAACTGATGAATCAGCCAACTTTCTCCTTACCTGGCCTAAATTACCTCTTAATTATCCAATTCTGCCCTTGAGCCTTAGCCTTGGTTTCGCTGGCTGTAAGTTACACTTTTAGAACTTAATTTAAACTTTTACCGCCAAAATTCAAAATTATGTTTGACTTTGATAGGCTATAGGCTGAGCTCAAGACACAAAAATTTTCCTGTGGTCCCTTAAGGATTTTGGACGAGTTTCAGGAGTCTGGATGCTATGAAAAATATATTCAATTGTCGGTCTTTGTGAATGTCAACCAGCAAAAGCTTGGGTGAAATATGGCCACATTACAATAATCTCTTTGGTTTGCCTTTTAGGAAACCGAATTTTTTTTTCTGTACTTTTTCGCATGCAATGATTAGATTACAACCATTAAAAGCCTTTAGCGGAATTACGTTAAACGGTGCTTCTTCAATTAAGTGTTTGCAGGTTGACCAAAACCTTATAGCTTTTTTTTCAAAGTTTGCCAAAGTAACCCTTCGAACAGCGTATTTCCAGCGTCAACTAACACTGCAAAAAACTGGTATTTTTTTCCTCTCGCTTTTTGTATAGTTAATAAAAGAGCTCATTTCGGTTCGCTTTCTCCGTTTTCTCGCTTCTTTGTTCCTGAAACTCCTTTGTTTCTCCCATAATGAATGACACACAGCCAAGGAGAAATCGACAGCAAAACAATTTTTCACCCGTCCATTTACACACGACTGCCTTCGTTTTCCTGCCCCAGCGTTACTTTTCCCTCTTTTTTCGTTTCGATTTTTCTATAAATTATTATTTTTTCCCGCTCTCGTTTCAGCAGCCATGTTTCCCTGGCGTTTTTAATTAATTATTCGCCAAAAGGTTCCAGAAATCCAGAAAAATTTCTTACCGCTGGAGCCCCATCGCTTGGAGCTGTTGCACGTGCCTCATCGAAAATCGAAGACGCTGTCGAAACATTTCCCAAAAAGTCGGTCGTATTGGTCGTCGCCGTCGTAGTGAAAGCCCAGTACTGCGAAGTCGTTTCCCATTCCCGCGCCCACAGAGTGGGCAACGAGACAAGTCCCGCCAAAATCCAAATGACCCCCATCGAAAGCAGGATGAAGCGTTTGTCCCTGAACCTAAAAGTCAAAGACGATAATCGATAACCTCAAGTTCAGAAACATTATCAGATGTAGGAAAATACGATTTTTTCGTTTCTAAGATGGACTTGGCCGAACCAAGTGGGCAAAATTGGTAATGATGGATTACCTCTGAGCGAATCTGGGATGCCGTAGCGCCGCCCACCTGTCAAGCGAGAGGAGCGCTAACGAGAGCGTGCTCGCAGCGACAGGCGTCCTCTGGAGGAGCGGACCGAGTTGGCACATCCACGAGACGAGAAAACTGGGCCTGCAAAAACAGTGAAAAATTTGGTATCAGGATCAAGTGACTTTCCTGACGTCCACCTCGTTATTCCATCCTCTCCGACTCATTAGTGTTGCTAATGACTTGTGAAAAATGTCTCTTCTCCACTACATTTACCGCGAATTTTCAAATCTGCCGCGCTTCAGTCTCTGACCTATTGACGACCTGCAAGAGCATAGGAAAATACCAATCTCCTTCACCCAATCACAATTCATGACAGCTCTTCACCACAGTTACTCATTCTTTCATCGTCGTCTAAAACCCTAATTTAAACTTCCCGCCGCCGCTCCATGTATTCCATCCGCCATAAACTTTCTCCAGCCGCGCTCTGTTGCATTTCCCGCTGAAATTGTAACCTCCGGCGGTTCTCCAGTGACATATGACAGTAATAATAATAAAGTGCAGGCGGACGTGTATTTCACTTGCATCACGTACATTTCCCGCCATTCCCACAGTCGCTACCAAAAATACATGTTTCGATGGTGAAAAGCCAAACTCGTCTCATTTTCACCATTCTGTTAATCACATCCAGTAAACTGTTTCACACATTTCCAGCTCCTGCAACCTTCGAAATGGCAAGTGGCCTCGAGGCCATTAATGGCAAAATCCTGTCCTCAGCAGCAGGCCTTTTCAAAACATGCACTAAAATAACATGCTCACAGACCTCTTCAAGTCAGTCACCACAAATCCACTTACTGACTCGCAAAGCCATCTGTAAGTTGGCCAATACTGGTTTTTCCACCAATTGCTCCCTGTCTGACACTTGATTCTTGATCCTGGCAAAAGCTACACTAAAAACAACAAAACTTGCCTCCATGGCAGTCTGCCATTTCCTACCATTTTTGGCAACTTTTTCAATTGACCCCGACCTCGACCCACTAGCTTTCTCCTTGATTCAAAATTAATTCGCCCCAACTTTCCTCTCCTCGTACAGACACAAGAACAAGACAACTTTTATATTTCTGCCAACTTTCCCGCCTCAGATCCTCCTTCACCTGAACCTGACAAGGATGTGTGTCGTCTACTTACATATTTCCCGCCTTGTAAAAGTTACTTTTCCCGCACTAAATCTCAGCCAGAAATCTGTCATGTTCCCATCTCAAAGTGAATGCGGGAATCAAAAAAGTTTTTTTTCTAGTCCCGCACATTCTCACATGAGCATAAATGTGCAACCAAAAGTTTGCCCTTTCAAAAAAAGTGGCAATCAAAAAGCTACTTTTTTTGTCCCTTATTTTTTGATTCATATAATATTCCTGGCTTATGAAAAAATTAGCAAAAAAGTTTAAAAGAAACTTTTCGCCAGTTGTCACATTTATTCTTGACAGCTGTTGTCAGCTTACGTCAACCTCGCCTTATAGTTTTTTAGAAAATTGCACAGTTTTAAATTTCCCGCGCTGAGCCCCCATATGCATTTGGTGCAATTACAAGACTGGAATTGGATCCTCCTCGCATATTTTCCTCTACACTTTTTTCAAAGTGACAAGTACAAATATTTGCAGAAAAGTGTAGCTTTGGCCTAACCTGTAGCTTTGAACGAACCTTTGTTGTTTGGCTCATGGAATTGTGTGTCTTCAAAGGGGCGAAAAAATTCGTCAATTTGCTATAGTCTGCAACGATATTTACTTTTGTTGATATGCAAGTAAACGCGAGCATAAAGCGACAACTGCCATAGCAATCAAGTTGACTTTTACGAGGAAAAATCTTGTAGCAAAGGCTCAAGAACGACGTCGAAATCGATTATTCGGACGACTCCCCGTCATCACGCCTTGTGTATATATCTATTGGTGCCAGGCAAATTTCCCTTTAATGGCCCCTGTTTACGGGTTTCCATCAAAGTCATCATCATCGTCACCAACAACTACACCAAACTTTGCCCTTTTTAGTCAGAGAACAAACGACGCTTTGTCGCGACGCTTTAAGCGCTTCTTCTTCTTCCGCCATATGCGTTGATATAAACGCTTCTGTTTGTTGTTCTTGTTCCTCTGTCTGATCGCCTCTTTCAACAAGCAAAACAACGCATCAAAGGCACACGAGTGTCAAAGACGCTTCTTGTTTACATGGCCACCGAAATGGCCAATGAGATTGAAGGTCACTCAAGTTTCGCAAAAGCCAGAAGAATTCGCCAGCAGAAGCGAAATGTAATAGAGCGTCTTTGTTCAAAAGTTGGTGTGAAACCAGGGATTTTGTTTCTTTTGCTTGCTGTTTTAACAACTGGCAGTCGTTAAAATTCACACTTTTCACCTTCAATTTCAATTCAGCAACTACTTCCGCTTAAACCGTTGGTATTCGGCATGCAAGGCATATAAGTGACTTCAAACGTACAATTCTGACGTCATACCGCCAGCTTATGTTGTATATGGACTCGTGTTACGACTAGGCTGCAATTTAATGGGTCGAAGCGTCTTTGCTAGCTTCGAAATTGGCTCCATGTCGATGAGTAGCACATAACGTTTACGACTATCGATGTTTCATCGAAGCGAAATTGTCTCCTTAAACTGATTGACTGAGAGAGTGTATTTTTGCAATGTTTGCAAGTGGCGTGCTATTAATCGACTGTGAACTTCAGCCTGGGGTCAACCATGGAAATTATTTCAATGTTAAGTAAAGTTCTAACGTCAAAAAATGTCATTCAGAGGAGGTTTTAAGTTCAAGCCCGCGGGTCGTCGGTGTCGGCTCACTGGTGTTTTTTGGTCCAGGAATGCAATGTTATCTTATGGCATCTCGAAAGCATTTTTTGTAGCGTCAAGAGTTTGCTGGAGATGAACTTTGAGATATTTTCGAAAGACCTTTGAGTGCCTCCTTTGACCCTGAAAAGTTTCAGCTTCGATCAAAATCCGTAGGCCCAGTTACAGCCCTTTAAGTTTTCAAGTCCCAAAATTTAACATGGGGAAGATAGGCAAGTGTACCTTCAAAGTCCTGCCACGGCCAAACGAAGAGATATTTTGAAGAACGGACTTCTCCTATTGATTGCCCTCAAGTCCCTTAAGGTCCATGCCAAGTATCAAGGAAATCCGAGACAAATATTTTTTTGACCTCCAAAAACTAGAAAAAATTGAAGGCTAACCCCTTGCGATTTTAGCGAATTTTTGGCGTCTAAAAAACTTGATGTCTCGGATTTTCTTTATACTTGGCGTGAACCTTAAGGATCCCAAGGGCAATTCATACGAGAAGTCCGTTCTTCAAAATGTCCCTCCGTTTGGCCACAGCACGGTCCCTTATATTCGGTTCCCTATCTTCCCCATGTTAAATTTTGAAAACTTTACACAATTTTGGCTCTAACTGAACCTACGAGTCTTCTACACACCTAAAACTTCTAGAAGCCATAGAAGAGACCCAAGGACATCTACAAAGCAACACAGCAGTCACCAAGGCCTAGCCCTTTCAGAGAAAAAATGACTTCACCACGGGCTTGTTTTTAAAATATAAAACTAAACGGTACCAAAGTCTGACATAATTTAAAAAATGACTCAAGTCATCCGATATCCGACATTTTCGGGCAGAAATTGCTCAAGTCGTTCTTCCAGGCTCGAAATAGCTACGGTATTGCTTCAAATAATATTTCTGACTATTCTGACCCTTAACACATACTTCACCCTTTTCGAGATATAAGTCCGCCAATTCCTATTGCATTTTTTCCATGTTTATATAATTAAAAAAAACTTGAGCCATCTGCCAAAACCACACGTGTCGCATAACTCAACCGCTTCTGGCCCTTACAACTTCAACCTTG
>JAQGBJ010003088.1:0-13823 GCA_034698345.1 Sphaeridia pumilis
AAATTTTGTTGACATTTCTTCTTTGTCGTTTACCGTTATTGCAGCAGATGAATTATTGATTGAGCTGTAATGTGTTTGTGTTGATTTTGGAATTTCTGTTACATTACATTTTCTATTAGGATTTTGGCCGGGTGGAATTGCTGCCTTGATTGCAAAATCAAGAGAAGACGACAATTTTGAAAAAGGTTGTTACACATTTTGCTCTTTTGTTTACTCAACTAAATTTCTCGAGTGGCACTTGAAAAAAGACAAGTTCTTGAGAAGCCGGTTTCCGACAACGAAACCGGAGCCAAACCACTTGAACTTGGTGTCGTGTTGGTTAATGATGGTGAAAAACCACCGGCTTTTGGTTGGTTCCAGCCATAGAAACGAGACAAAGAAAAAATGGAGCTTGTTTGCTGGCCTCGAAGCCAAAAGATGAGATGAAGATTAATGCGCCTCAATCCAAAATCCAGACCTTTCGTCGATAACAAGGGGAAAAGAACAAGAAAAAGAAAAAGCGCAAAGAAGAGAGCAAGAGGCGGAAACGAAAAGTGTCAACACAACTTGAACATCATTAGAGCTAATTAGTTGCCACGGATTTTCTAATCAAAGCCATCACGTTTCTGGCTCTTTTCTCAAGCTCCGATTCGGAGCCTCCGAATTTTCGGGGGCTTCAAACATCATGACAAACTTTTGCCGTCACAAAAGCATCTTAAGTGAGTTGTACATCTGTGGAATATTTCAAAGATTCTTATCAGTTGAGTCAGTTCAGGTTCGGGAGAGTTGTGACGATGCGGGTATTAGATGGCACTCACGCCTTGTTTTTCGAAGTGACAAGTTTATTCAGTCAGGCGTTCCAAATATTTTCAGGCTTCAAAGTGGTGATAATGTGAGATAAGCAACAGGCTGCGACAGTAAAATTCAACTTTAGTTTAAGCTGAAATACAAATAAAAGTTTTGCTTAAAATATTTTGCTCTCAGAATTACGTTGTACGAATTTCGGAATTTAAAGCGGGCAATTTCTCCGAATTCGGTTCCTGAAATAGCTGGGCGAAAACAAGTGATTCTTTGTTGTGTATCCAGTCCAGCAGTCGCTCATATGTCTTCTTCAACCCTTTCAAGACAATGAAAGCTCTTGTATCCAAAACTCGGGTAACATAATGCCTGTGCAAAAAGAATTTTTTCCAAGAAATCCCTCTCTCGATCTGCAAGTCTGCAAAAAATGGCTCATGACTTCTCATTAGTCGGAGATGTTGAAAGGGCGGGAGTCTTTTTTTGAACAGAATTACGATTGCGAAGTTGGTGTTTTGATTTCAAAGCGTCGTTGTTTGGGCATTTTATCATGCTCAAGTTGCCCATGCTTATGGTCGTTGACAAGCTAATGATTTATGCGGGGAGCGAAAAGGCTGAGAGTAAAATATTTGCAAAGTTTAAGAAAAGCGTCGACTCGTCGCTTTGGTTTCGCCACCATTCCGAAGACATTAGGCTTTACAAAACGCCCAGCGTCCACGTATATATATATGTACACAAGCAAAGTCATAAAGAACAAGTTTTTGTCTGACTTAATTCTCTGGAGAAAGCAGCACACAAGTTAATTTATAATGATTTTGGGCAGAAACTATGGAGCAAGTGAGAGAAATATTGCAAAATTATTCCTTGAGATTTCATATAAGAGAAGCTTGGATTTTGGCTTGGGCGGAGGGTAATTATGTACAGTTGATGCTAATGTGAGCTAAAATACGCGAGAGATTTTGGCTACTGAAGTAGCTTTAAAATGTGGTTCAAAATACAAGTATTGAGAGGCGGGAATTTTGAACTTTTTTTTCAGCTCGCTGCGAAGCTTCAAATTGTTCAAATATAATTGTATACGAAGCAGCGTATGATGCAATTCTTATCTTTATTCCCAGAATTAGAAGCAATGACGTTGTCAATGTCAATTTACACGAATTTAATGGGATAATCTAAAGCTGGTTCTACATAATTTTGATGCGCAACTTCAGCGCCACCTGTGATGACCTTTGTTGCCTTCGGTTGAATTAAGCGGGCAAGATCCTGATGTCAGCGCAGTGACGGAAGTTTTCTTGGTCTCCACAGCCAATGGCGCCGGAGCCGTTACCGCAATCTCCCCAGGAGTTTCCTAAAGAAGTACCAATTTCGAAATTAGCGCTTTAAAAATCCAGGTTTGAATTCATATGAAACTGGGCTTACCAGTGTTGTAGTGGAATTGGAGAGTACATTGGAATTCGCAAACGAGTCCCTTGGGAAGTTGAACTTCGTAGTTGTATTCAATGGAGCCTTTGGTGGGGTAGAACTTTTCGCTGTCGGTACCGACGACCTTCAATGGATATTGGTCCAAGCAGGTTTGGTTCGAGGGGACCAGGCCGTTGTTTTGGGGGCAGGCCTTGAACTATGATGGACCAAAACCTTTAGGCTTTCATGGTTCTAAACCTAAAAATGGGACCAACCGGTAGCTGGTTTTGGTACTTACGGCGAACCATCCCTTGTGGTCAGCAGTCAAATGGACCTTGACGGGCATGATATCTCCTTCCTTGTAAGTCCTGGCGATGACACCGATTCCGTAGACTCCGCCACCTTCGTGCTTTCTGGGTTGAGCATCCTTGTAGTTGTCGCCGCAGATTCCGCAGTTGCCTCCGTTCTCTTGGTATTGGACCTGTTTGAAATAGTCAAGAGTGTTAAGTGAGACCTCAGGCAAGTTTTTAGCAAGCTTGCGACTTACAGCGAATCCACCGCAGAAGCACTCGTTGTCTTGGGTATCAGTTACAGGGTTGTGTTGCTTGAACTCTTCGAAGCGCCACAACGAAGCTCGGCTTGGAGGCTCCAAAAGACGGACGTGGGCGCTGGCAAGGGCCAAGACGCCGGCGAAAAGAGCTAGAGCCAACAGTTTCTGCATTTTTGGCTTATTTGAGTGTTGAACTTGGAATGAAAATTATGAATGAACTGACCAAGGGTTTGGAAGGTCGGGCTATTTATGTGTGTTTGAGGGTTATAAAATTTTATCGAAACCTTGTGATTGTGGATGAAATCCTTGTGTATGCTTTCAACTTGAGCTCTGTCCAACAATAATAATAAAACCGGAAGACAATTAAGAAGCAATCAAAAGATTAGCCCGTTTAGCTCATCATTACGTCAATTACAATTTAATTTAGTTTGAGGTATCGTAGAATGACATCACCTGTATGATTTTTAATTGAAGTTTGTTTACCGACGGGCGGGTGCATCAATGAATTGATAAACTGTCGATATTAACTTTTTTATGAGTGCCTGAAATCTAATGCAAACGTTGGATATTTTGCAAGTTTTCATTATGGGGTTCTGCGAAGTCAACGTAAACTGGCTTATGGTCGCTGTCGAATAGTTATGGATATTGTGGGATTAACAGTGGAAAAATATTTGCGAAACAACTAAGCGCTGTTGTAAAGAAGCTGTAAAATCTAGTGAAATCTAGAACTTCAAAGTCGTATTTGGCATTTTTAGCATCAGTCACAAATATGTTTTCGTTCGCTGTTCACGGTGTTCCTACAATAATCTAAAAGCCACATGGCTTCAGAATTCAGGAACGCTTTTTGTATTTTCCTCAAGGGTCATAAGCGTAGGCGGGAATTTTAAATTTTGTTTTTGGATCAAGTGTTTGTTTCTAACACAAAGTAAGTTGAATAATTTGTGCTTTTCTAATTAAGAAAATGCTACTCACAGTTGAATAAGTCATTCGCTGTATAATTACACACGCTTTTTTCTTGCCTTGTGCCACAAGTTGTTGCATGATTACTCAACCAACTTGGAACTTGAAACAGTCCTAGCCGACATAAATATTACAGTCATAAAGCTTCTCCGGTCGGGCATAAATAAGATAGACAGTCGTAAAGATAATACGACTAAAAACATAAAAAGCGCTTACATTAGCAAATATAGAACATAAGATCAGCTTCATTCTAGCTTGCCTTCCATCTTTTGTATTTAATTACAAAAACATTAATTTTTTAGCTTCCACCTTACGCTCATCCTAGCTCGATCTATATAGTTACCCTTCTGAATCAGCAAAGTTTTTCTTCTATGACAGTTTTAGACCTGGAAATTCAAAACGCTTGCTGATTTATCAAAACGCACGAGGATAATTTCTCTTCCTGTATCTGTAACAGAAATATATCTGACTGACTCTAATTTCAAATCATATCACTTTAGACCTCAGATATTTGATACCGAAGCAGATTACCGTCATTCTGACGACGTGGCACAACCAACAAAAATTAAACGGTAAACAGGTGCAGTCATAAACATATATTTTTAGATAACACAAACAAAAAACATCGAAAGAGAAACGCATGAAAAGATGGTATCAAATTCGCAATATTTTTTAATTAAGACAGAGCCAGTAGATACCATAGCTACTTCTGTTTCTATAGAAATCTAGCGTCGTTAGTTACCATTACCGTCCACACTCATCTCAAGTGAGCGAGCATCCACGAAACTTGATCATTAGACACTAACGACTTCCATATAAAACTTGGGTATCTTTTTCAATTGCTCTTGTGGCAGAGATAGAGAGACAAGCCAACTTAATTTGCCAACTTGTTCTTAGAAATTTTCTTTCTCTCAAATCTTTGGTTGCTTAGCATCAGCATCTTCGCCCACATCACAAACAACTAGCGACTGCCACGCCCCCTCACAGTAAACTAGCTCTTGAGCAGCGCCCTCTACCTCTTCTTCGGATTAAATTAAGTTGGCTCTTGTTTACTGTATCCCTGATAACTCTGAAATTGCATGCCTTTGCCGAATTAAGTCGCTATCAGATTCAATTACCGTTATCTCCCTTTACAAATGACCTTCCGTCCTACAATCTTCGCCACTGTATCTTTCACTTACTTCTCATTTCACTAACCCAAAAACTTTCTCCGTCCAGATATCCTTGCTTGTTCAAAAAATTCACCCTGTTTTATCATGTATACACTTTGGTATCTCTGCTTTCCGTGACATATTAAGATGGATCACTTCCTCAACAAGAGCCACTGTCGTCACGCCACGGCCTTTTGTATTTATCGCCGCAAAGCCCAACAACTCGTCGGCTAATTTTCTCTATGGCCTTTTGTTGCTACCAACCATAGAGTTTTTGTCAAGCAACTCACAAGAAAAAAGTTACCGCAACTTTTTGCAAAAGCCAAGCACCGTATTGACCCGTCCAGAAAAGACTTTTCTGACTCTGAGTATTGGCTTGCGACTTGTTTCTGGAACACCGACTATCGATTGTGTTCTTCTACAATCCATCGAAACTTTCACTCTCGACCGGCAACTTTTCCCTTACATAGTTTGTGGTCACATCCGATCGTCGGTTTCTTGTTCACTGAAATTTTTGGTGCGTGACGTGGGTCTTCCTTTTAGTGCCTTGGAGTTTCCATAAGAAACTGTTGTCTGTTTCTGTTTGTTTTTACTTGATGAAGGCAATTGGGCTATTTCTTCTCGTCTTTTAAGTCACTTGGAACTTCGTCACGCTCTTCAATTCGAAGGAAAAACATCAACAAGCTTTTGTAAAAACACTGTCTGACTTTGATACTCTGATGAGGAAGCAAAAGGGAGAAAGTTTCATTCAACCATGCAAAACCACAAGAGAATCGGGAAGCGGATTAGCTGAAAAGTGCTGAACGTTGCCTGAAATACATATTGTTGTTCCATCTTTTATCGCAGCTGCATCGTAAAAGTGCACAGCAGCTCTCAGAGTCATCAACAGCTTTCGACAGCTATTTAAGCTCCAGCTTTCTCCAAGGCCGCCATCACCACAAGAAACAATTTGCTAATCGACAACAAGGATTCCCGGGAGCTTTGAGAGAAAGTTGTCTAGTGAATTTTCGTTAGCAGCTTTTACTATCAGTGTTTATACATGGCGTCATCGGCTAAAATGCATCCATACATTACATAAGGCACACGCACTAACGATTTCCTGTCATTTTGCATTAAGCGCAATGGAATTTTGTATGGCATCTATATGAAGAAAGAAATGAAAATACCCGGAAAGTAAATGGCGTTAGTTTGGCTTTATCGGAATCCGAAATGAAAGTTGTGGAAAAATTAGGCGATGCATGTAGTACGCAATGTGTCTGAAAAAATAGTAATTTGTAGAAAAAATTTGTTGAGAAGTTGTCCATACGTACGTAAGTAAGCTGCAAGAATCAGCCGTGAAAAATATCGAATATTTAGAAAGACGCGCTGAAATATCCTTGTCGACAAGGAGATCTGGAAAAAGAGTAGTTTTATAAAAAGATTAATCTTTAAAAGACATTTGTTGCATAAGGCGGTGAAAGCGCTAGAGCGGAAGCACTTGCTCCTAATGCTGCTAATGTGTGTTTAAGTAGTAAGTAGATTTCAACAAGCTGTGATTCGGACTAGCGATGAAAGATTAGTAGGCAGATTTTTTAGCTCCAAAAGCTCTAACGTTTCTAGGGAATTTTAGCCTTGTCTATTAAGTGGAGAAAGAAACATCTGGAAAAAATTAGCAGAAATAAGTATGCATTTTTCCCACGTAGATGAAGAGAAAGCAAGAAATGATGAAAGTTAATATTGAGACAAATCTGTTTTGATTCCTTCTTTTCCGTACGGATGAAAACCATTGACAACCGGAAAGTGATCTTCTTTGACTGACTTACTTGAAGAGAAGCTTAAGCAGTTTTGGAGTACAACTTGAGACAGATTTTGAGAGCTCATTTCGACTCATTTTGCTATTCTCAACAATAGTTACTTGTGAGAGTATTAATTTCCGAAAAACATAAACTAGCAAAAGAAATACATGTATAAGAGGAGATAACAATGGGCTACATCAGCTGCTTAATGTTTTGTAGAAAATGTCTTCTAGAAATGGCTTATATGAATACAAAATACAGTACAAAAATCAGGCGGGAAACATTAGATTCGCTTTAGAATCCTAGAATTTTTTGCCGAGTTAGCAGAGCTGCGTACAGGAAATATTCAACGCTGCAAATGAGGCCAAATGAGCGGGAAAGAGGAGCACATTAGCGTTTTTGCATGGTTCAGTTGGCAGAAATGATGCGAAAATTCATGTGTTGGAGTCGCATTTAATATTGAATCAAGAGTAAAAAATTCGAGTTTTGAAAAGTTTCAAATGTTAAAACTTGCAGATTTTTTGCTGTGTTAGCCAAAGTAATTGACAGTATAAGCCAGACGACTTCGAACTTTTAAATATTTTTTGCTGACCTGGCAGATGTCGTTTTTCGCGCTCTTCAGTACGTCAAAATATGAACGTACGTGAATGCAAAATCCATTACCGGAAGCGTCTTTTCGATAATCCGAAACTCAATCCACGAGCCATCGATCCTCATCGTTTCCATGGTCGTTCTAGAAACGGCTTTTTCTTCTTCTCTTCTTTTACTGCGACTCTGCGGTCGTCGTATCGTAACATTAACGACTTTTCCATAGAGACCAAGCCGATCAGGCCTGATTTTGAAATTTCTCTCTCGAGGACAATATTCGCGTTATACCCGGAATCGACCATTCAAAAAAGAAATTCATCCTTTGTTACAGAAAACACAGGCAGAAAATTCTTTGTGGTTCCAATGCTGGAAGTACGACCGAAGAATCGGCTGTTCCTGCTGCTGGATCCCTTGCTTTTGTCGCGTATGTATTGTTCAGATTGAAAAGGACGATTAGATCCAAAAGTCTCATCCTTTTAGCTGTAAGCGAGAAGATGCATTTTAAAAGCTGCTGCGTCTTCTTCCTTATGTGTGGCCTGAATTTCCGTACATTGTGTTCACATTAGTGGTTTTTTGTATAATCCGTCGGGTATTGTTGGTAGCCGAAGCAAGGATATCTTGTGTCGTCTGCCCCGATGAAACCAAATGCAATCACAATGATATTGAACGAGGTTTAATCTTGTTCTTCTTCTTCTTTCGGTGGGACCGCAGGTCCGGGACTTGGAGAGACCACATTGGAATTCTTTGAATTCAAAAGAATCAATTCTTTCTTGCCGGCCGTAATACAAAAGAGCCGAGAAGAGACATGGATCTTGCTTGAGATGAATTAAATATCTTGGAGAAAATGTTGGTTGTTGTGGTCCTCCGGCCTGGTATCTGCGTCCAATCTTTTTGTGACCGTCGGTCGAGATGGTATCTCTGCTTGAATATCTTGTCGGGCTGTTGTTGGTCCATTCGAGGCGTGGCTCTTTAGTTGGGTGATTGGGTGCAATACTTGTAATGTGAGAAGATGATCAAGGAGATCATTTCAAAGAAAAGGAAAGCGGCAAAGGATAAGTACAAAGAAGAGAAGTCCATGTAATATCCGACTGGACTGGAAGACATGGACTTGGTCGTGGTTTCGTTTAGCGTCATGCTGAGAGCAAGAGGTCTGGACATGCAGTTCTGCTTGAAGATGTGATAGAATTTTTCGTGCAAGTTGTACTACGTAACAAGACGCGTTCCAGATGCTGGAGGCTGAGAGGAAGTAAAGGCAAGATGATCTTGGGCTCCTGCTGATTCTGCCATCTGAGCTTGTTAAAGATAACGTGTAATGTTGGGTGTGTGATGGGAAATTAATAGTTGTCCAGTTAGTTGCTTAAATAGACTCACGTTATTTACGCGTTTTTTTTCTGCCTGATGATAAAGTAATTTCAGACACTTTTTGAAGAAACATTTGTGGGAATTAAAATTGCTGATGATTTCGCATAGGTTACGTGGCGAAGAAGTAGCAATTGTGTCGCCTCAAGTGTCACTTCCGGTTAACTTGTTGGCACTTGAGTCATCAGTGTATTATGTAATTCGAAGGACTTGAAGTGTTGTTGTTGACATTGTTGACTTGATCATCAAGTGTTATTTTGTAGTGTAAAATATGAAGTCAAGTGGTCATTCAGGAAGTGGTTCGTTTGGAAGGCGTTAAATAATTTTGAGAGTGTAATTTGATTTTAATGTCAGATTTTGAGCGTTTGCTGGAATATGGGTTTTGGTAATTGTAGTCGACCGGAATTAAAACCACATGAAGGCAGAGTTGATGGCGAGTTTCATGTACGTATTTAAGTGTATGGAATGGAGACGTGTGTGCCAGTTGATGTGTGACAATGACAGAAACAAATGTCAATCAGTTGCGACAGCGGTCTCCGGTCATAGCCATTGGAGGAGATTCGAGGGGTTCCAATGATATGTCAATTTATGCATTTGTATATCCAGTCTATCAGTCTACACTGTTCTTGTTCAGGAAACTACACTGAAAGTAAGTAAGCGGTGACTAATCTCGAGTGAGCCAGCAACGGGAAATAGAAATTTCGTGGTCGAAACTTGATGGACAGGCCTCGGCAAAACAACAACAGCGGCAGCAAGCCTGGAATGAGCCAAGGAAATTGCATCTGCCTGCATTTATACTTCCATAGAGTTAAGCGCAGATGTTGCACTCTGGCGGCGGTCGGTTCAGACTTGGCAGACAGTCTGTCTTTTGACAGGCGAATTAAGTGATGATGAGAGTGATTATTCTGAAACCTTGAATTTCTCCACTGTCGTTGCTGTACTAATTTCGAAATTACTTGAATGACAGCTAATCACCATTAAATTAATTTGACCTAGGAATTAAGCCGTCTGCCTGCAGTAACATTCATGTCTTCACACTTTCACTGCGGCTTCCAAGAAACGCGATAAGATACAGAGCTGTGACACAAGTCAAACTTGCTGAACCATTACAGTAACGCCATTTAAAAGTCTCATGGTTATGGTTGCGATGCGACTCCTGCAAGAAATGCCTGTCCGTCTGAACTGACTAAACAAATGCAGTTTGTCCATGATGTGGTTTCCGTCACATGGTTCTGATTACCCTTGTTTCTGATACATAGTTGTAGTTTATGATGGATGATGCGGAAACTGGAAACTAAACTTGAGACGACGACATGTGCTTTCGATGTTTCTTCTTCTTCCGTTGTCGCCTCACCCTCTAAATTCTAAGGCTTAACTTGTGGTCCAGACGTAATTTCTGAAATCGATCTTCTTGCTTCTCATGTATAAAAATACGCGGGGGTGTAATTGGCTCAATTGGCATCATGTAATATTTATTGCTCACGCGAGACTTTAGAAGGCTGCTGTATCGTGGTCAATCCACTGCATTTTTCAACAAGTAAATATTACTTGGCCATCGATCTTGCTCCGCAACAATGAACCACTTGAACTTCCACCACCACCGCTGCACCCCGGTGTTTGAAAATTGAATTAAACCGAGCGGTAGTGGCCCGTGCTGGAAATCAATTGCTCTTCAGTTCGATCTGTCCACATGGTAAAGCACATATGCAGTTAACAATTGAACCTTTGTAAAAGTCTTGCTATGGCTTTGTTGCCTGGATCGAACAATTGAAGAACAGCAGGATTACATTGCACAAGTCCTCACTCACTCACATATAGTTTCTATTCCTCTGCGAAGAAAGAAAGAAATCCTTCAAGTGTAAGCACTTTTTCGTCTTGTCAATAATCTTGCTTGAAGAACTTGGTTCCCTGCAACTTGTTCAAATAGGATTTGCCATTGTTACGTACTCTGTTTGAACTAGAAAAGTTTCATCAAATATTCTCCTCGGTAGAGAACCACCCGGGCCGTATGGACGAACCTTACTTAAACTGCGCCCAAACCGCAAGCCTAAAATTTCATAGGGAGGATATATAATTTACAGTCATGGAAAGGTCAGTTCCTCCCGTCATTCGTCAAAATCATATCACGTTCTGGGAGACTTGCATTACCACCAACCAAAACTCAAAACCAACGAAGCTGACCCCTGACGGGTCTAAAGGTCTCGTTTCCTCCTTCCTTGGGTCGGGACCCAATAGTTAAAACAATTTACCAAGACCAACCATTAACAAAAATCATCAACATCAGAAACTGTTGGTTTCCTCGAACCACCCGGTGCGCACCCGTGTGTATGTATTTCAATACCAATAGACACAACCCGGGTGAAATTGACGACCGAATATCATGATGATAATGATTCTCTTCCGTCCATCAGTCCTGCCTTCTCATCATCCTGCTGCATCCAGCTCGCAATAATAACTGAACGAGTAGGTAGATGACTGATGGAAACGTCAGATTCAAATGGAACCGTTCAGGAAATTACTCACATGTTGTTACTCGTTCGGAATTTCCCGTTTCGGTGAAGTTCCAGCTTCCAAAGCTTCTGTGTTTCCAGCCTCTGGCAATCGCCAAAATTAAGTTATCTCAATTCACCGAAAGGACCTTCAGGGGACACTTCTAGTTTGACCATTAAACCAGCGGTTGACAATCGAGCATCGCGCTCTCCAGATTAGGTACCAGATAAAAAGCAGTAGCTTCAACAACGGTATCCTAACTTCGTTCCCAAACCCAAATCTGCTCCTGTATGTATTTCTGTCTCTCTCATTCTCGTCCCCAAAAGTTATATATTTATTTTTGTTTTTCTCGCACGTATTTCCATAAGTGAGCAGATACAAACTTTTCCGGGTATCACGATACCCGCCCGCCCAGCGGGTCATAATGAAACTTTCGCTTTTGCTCGGTAATCCTCTCGGCCTCTTATCAGCCCATCATCCTCCTCGATAACGTTTGCAGCTTCTCACTTGCCACTAATAATTTTCGGTCCGATTTACCACCACGAGCGGGTCATTTCTCCGAATTTTCCCCTAGTTTCGGAACAGTCTCCGGGCTTTTTCTGAGCAAACAATTTATCCAATGGTAATAGCAACACTCGCCACACTTTTGGCTGTATTTGCAATACATTTCCTACTCAATCAGTCTCCTCAGGATGAAACTAGTAGGCGGGTTAGCAATTCCGGGCATCATAATACCCGGGCATTTGGCCCTCGACACTCTGCTCATCCCTTCTGCATGTAATTACGATGGCTCAAGTGGCAAGTGTCGTGTGTGGTGGTGGCTCTGATTGGATTTTTGTTGACAGCTGATTTTATACGCTTGTCAGCGACCGCGGGTAATTTCCTATATATCCGTTTCGTTCACTCGGGAACATGAAAACAACGAATATATTCAACTAAACACGAAATTCTGGGACAGTTGCCAATTCCAGTTGATGAGATTCTCAATTCTCACTTGAATAGTAGTCTGTTTGACGTTAATTTTCAAGCCTCCGGTGACAGAGGCGCCATCTGGTGCTTCAGTAGCTCACAGAAAAAAGTATTTTCGAGAGTATGAGTTTCACAAAAATTGTATCAGAATATATATGTAACCAGAGAAGCGCTTGGAGATGACAGATATTGATGAGATTCTTTATGTAGTTTAAGAGGCAAGTTTTTGCCATTTTTGAACCTGCTTATATTTTGCATGTGGTTTCGGATAAAACTTCTCGTCTGCCGGTATATGATTTCTCACTCAAAATTTCTCCATATCCCGTTACTCCTTTTTTGTGGCAATTTCATATTTTTATATTTGCTCAGATTCCAGAGGTTTGTAAACGTAAAAGTGTTGGAGAAGCGGGAAAGTTGGAATTTTTGAGTGCCGTAAAAAAACTTGACGTGGGTTTTATATATGGAAAAGTTGTATGTTTGCATTTGATGGTTACCAAGTGATGACAGCAATAAGCTGTTCGATACAGGATATTACACTTGCAATTCTAGCAAAAATAGCGCGGAATAATACCAAAGAAAAACCGGACGGGTTATGTAAACTATTATGGAAAACTGTTATTTGCCTCGGAATTGCTGCTTGCGTTGGTTTTGGTTTTTATAGGCGGTTTCGGCAAATTGAATTTTCGAGGCAACTGCCAAAAAGTTCTTAGGACGTATTCAGGGCGTTTGTGGGAATGAAGTTTTGAAAGGATTCTGAAAACAAAATAGACTTTGTGATCATCTCATAATATATTTTTTGGCGGGAATATTAATTTCTACTTTTTGCTTGAATTCCAGTCCGATGCGTTCTCCCGGAAGCCTGGAAAGGCCAGTGGTTCCAGTCGGGGATCCGCGAGCCCATCCACATCGACCATTCCAACTTCACCATCAAAGGAACTTGTATCGAGAGCCAAGGCGACAAGTACATCTTCAAAGAACAGTAAGTTGAGAATATTTTCAAAAAAGTATGAAAAACAGAAATTTCAAAAAAATATCTGAGGCACCACCGAGATTCGAACTCGGGATCTCCTGTTTACTAGACAGGCGCTTTAACCAACTAAGCCATGGCGCCGCTCATAACATCAAAGCTCTTAACCACAGCTAGGAATCAATTACCGTTAGCAGATGGTTAAAATTTTATACAGGTAAATGCCTGGAAACCCTGCAAAAATTAGTTAGGCACCACCGAGAGTCGAACTCGGGATCTCCTGTTTACTAGACAGGCGCTTTAACCAACTAAGCCATGGCGCCGTACCTGAAGTAAACTCCATAGATAACTGCACTGGATTCAATTGATTAGCCCAAGCGATAAAATATCCATGACTTGGCACAAGTGTTCCATGTCATTCTGACATAAATTCAGTTCAACCCTACGCTTGCAAAAACAGACAATTTCGTTCTTCGAAGGTTGTGTCTGAATGGTATTGACAATAAAGCAAATCAAATCAAAAGTACTGAAACCGGATGTAAACAATGGCGAAAAACCCGGCAAAAATTAACTGAGGCACCACCGAGAGTCGAACTCGGGATCTCCTGTTTACTAGACAGGCGCTTTAACCAACTAAGCCATGGCGCCGCGGTTGAGAACCGACCTGTAGATAATAGGTCACCTTCTTACCCTATTCAGTAGCATCAGCAAAAATGGCAAACGTTCTAGGAACAAAGGAAAAAGAAGCAAAAGTACTAGGCACCACCGAGAGTCGAACTCGGGATCTCCTGTTTACTAGACAGGCGCTTTAACCAACTAAGCCATGGCGCCCTAGTTGAGGA
>JAQGBJ010003089.1:0-13814 GCA_034698345.1 Sphaeridia pumilis
GATGAATTCTTCGTAGCCCTGAGCAAAGTTAAAATTAATTAAAATCACACCTTTGACCTTTGACACTGAATCAAATCTAAAAGCGAGCTGTTTAAAATACCTGCATGTACTCCTTGAATCTGGGATCTTCGCCCACCAACCTGTAGCTGGTGAACAAGAAACTTCGGGCGAGGACGCTGAAGCCGAATTCGCCGCCGGGCTTCAGGAGTTGGTGGAACTTACGCATTGCTGACCTGCACCAAGTAAAAGCTTTAGTTAGTTCGGGCTTTTTATTAGATTTTAATTCTGCAAAACCTACTTGTAGTCCTGAATGTAGTGGAACACATAAATAGCAAAAATCCTCTCGTATTCCTTGTCCTTGAGCGGGAATTGAGCGTCCAAAATATTTCCGACGTGAAACTGTACCCTTGGATGGGCGTAAGTTTTGCGGGCGAATTCGATCATTTCTGAGGAAATGTCAATAGCGTCCAGTTTCGAATCAGTTGAATCTGCCAGCGGAACGAAAAACTTGTTTCCGGTGCTTCCAGCGCCGCAGCCGTAGTCCAGAATCAAACTTTTTGAAGCCAGTGGCGACATCTTGGAGAAAAGAAGCGGGACCGCTTCTTCAATGTCCTTGCGCGCTGAGGACTTGAATTCTTCGTATTGTTCGGGAGCGTGCATTGTTGAAGAACAAATTAACAAGTTGCACTGTGGAAGCTTACACTCTGGAGCTTTGTTGACAAGTGTTTTGGTGGAGCTGAATGATCTGATGTGGTGAATGTGACACAAACTTGTGTTTGACAATCGGCCTTGAAACTGCCTCCAGAGCTTATCTCTTGTTTTGCTCATAAGTTTTTTTAAGCCAGTTTACACAACCTTGAATTGGCATAGAATGTTAATGTTGACCATGAACTTTTGTGATTACACAGTTGATCTTGTTTCCAGTTAAACATTTAATGTATTGAACGCCAGGAGAAATCGAAGATTTGAGCGCCATCTACCGCTTGGATCCACGACTTTTCAAGTTCAGAGAAAGCTGGCGGTCGATACTGGCGACTGTTTTGACGTTTAAAAATCATGTGCTATCACTTGAAGTTATGCAGGTCACGAAATAGCACAACAATTGCATACTTGAGTCAAGTAACTTGACATTAAATGATATTGAGTCGTGCAGTTTATTAAAATACAACGATGTGCTCATTAGATACAATGCTAAAAACGCTATTGTAGTTCAGAACCAGAACTGATTTCCAGTGACCAGCTTTTAAAAAATTGAATTTAGCCCGCTGACATATTTTTTCCGGTTTAACAAAAAAGTAACGTAAATTCAACAAAATTCTAGAATGCAGAAGAGTGTACCGGCGCTAAGCGCCATTTTGGTAGCAGCAGCGCTTTGGGGTCACTGCAGCGCCAAAAACGCGCGCGCGCGAACTTCTGTGAACCTCCCCGCAAATACAGTTTTTGCTTCAACTGCGATTCCTATACAAAGCGCGGCGCGCCAAGTCCAAACGTTTGGAGAATCTGGGGCGGAGCAGCCCAACTGGTGTGGGACTGCAGCTTGTGGAAACAAACACACAATGTGTCAATACTCTGTAAAAATACTGTTCACAGTTTCCATACACTATTTTTGAAAATATATTCAATTTAAATTTGGCGCCACAAATTTCAGGGGCCTAAGCGTTCATGCCAAAGGGTTAACGAAGTATGCACAGCACTGACTTCTGTCAAGCTCCAAAGTATGTTAGCAGCTCATAACGAAATCAGGTCAAAGGTTGCTGGAGGTCAATTGGAAATATCTTTTATTCTTTAATAATTATTTTTCAATCAGTTTTGTGAAGTATAAATTAAACTTTTCAGGAATTTTCAAAGCCGCCGACAACGCAAAGCTCCCAGCAGCCATGAAAATGTACCAGCTGAAATGGGACTCGAACCTGGCCAAGACTGCAACTCGTTGGGCACAACAGTGCAATATTCGTTCCGATGAATGCAGAGCAGGTCAGTAGGTCGAGCTAAAGTTCAAAATTTGAAAGATTTTTAAATTCCCGCCATTTTTGATTAATAAGCTGATTAAAAAACCAGACGTCAACGGAACATTCGCCGAAGTACGCCAAAACATGTGGGGCATTCAGTCCGACCTCGAATCTCTCAAAGACCCTCAACACGCGGTAAACAACCCTTGCAAAGCCGCCCTCGCTTCTTGGACCGGTCAGAGGTCAAAGGTCACCTGGAGAAAGGTCCAAGAGGTCACGCCCAATTTCAACCAGCCCGGAGGGCAACTCATGATGATGATGGCAGCCGAAGCTGCCGCCTTGGGTTGTGGCCAGTGCGCTTGGAAAGAAGGAAGTAAGTCAAGCGCTGTCTTCAACAGGTCAATATTTTATTTTGTCTAATTCCTCGCTTCCAACTCACAGAGATGGTGAAAGCCACGTGCTTTTGCAACTACGGAATGATCGAGAAGACAAGCGCTGGACCTTTGTACCTTGGAACGCTGAATGAAGCGCTGATTGGCGACCAATGTTCGACGGAGCCTGAGGATAATTTGTGTCCCAAGTTGTGAAAAGCGATCTGTACATGCAAGTGGCATCTGCAATGTGTGCTAATTTGAATTGGACATTCAACCAAACGGCATTTAACTACAACATTTTTAAATCATTCAAAAACGCTACATTTTGTCCATGAAATCGCTTCCGGCTTCGATGGTTAAAAAATTACTGATATTTCATTCATAACAATTGTTGTCTCCAACATTTCTCAACACCTGGTTTGATCGCAGCTGAATTAAATTACTACGCATTGGTTAACAATGCACATATGTATTTCAACAACGGGACTTTGAAACCTTAATCTCAATTCAAATTCAAATATCCGCAGATCCGTTCACTACATATACACGCCGGATACACAGAAGTCATTGAAGCCAACTTCAGTTTCACCTTTAACCCACAATCGACAAGGCCAAAAACGTTCTTCCGATGACACACATACCGCGAATAATTTTTATCGTTTGTAATTCGCATATCGGCTTGTCACCTGCTGCCCTTCTTCTTTCAATATTCTCAATCATCCATCCACCAAGGCGATAACATCGACAAAAATGACAACAATAAAAAAACTGTCTTGTTTTCTCTCACTGCGCCTGAACAGGTGCGTATATATATTTATTGTTGTGTGTGTATCTAATTTAAATGCCATTGTTGTTGCTACCAGGGTCTCCGTTATATTCGTTGATTTCTCGGCGGCCTATAAAACGGTGCGTGGGTCGTGACGAAGCTTCAGTCTCATTTCAACTTGGTCTCGAACAAAACCTCGATCTTGACCCACGAAGAGCGCTGCTGAAAATCTCTTGTCAAAATGAACAAAGTTGTCTCACTTCTCGTTGTGTTTGCAGCGTTTGCTGTCGTTTACGTCGTGGCTAAACCTGCCGGAAGCTGTAAGTTTTTGAAGTTGAAGTTTCTCAAGTCGAAGTCACAAAATTTGAGCGAAATACTCATACGAATTTTTCTCGTTTGTCCATATAGTCACTGTCGAATTCATCAGGCCAACCAGCAACCAAACCTGCTCGCCCGGAGAACGCTTCAACCCGAAAATCGAAGGAACCGACCGAAACCGAACTTGTGTCACCTGCCTCTGCATCACGAGCAACTTCTCCAGGTGTGTACCAAATCGGTTGAACTGCGTGGAACCAGCTGCCAATGGCACCACTACAACTGTAATGCCCGCAGTCGCTGACGAACTTCCAACCGAAAAGCCTTGAGGAGCTGAAGCCGTCTTCTAAATAATCTCAAACTGTCCCCTTTTGGTTTCTTGAAATCTAATTGGAAATGAGCTTGTTTTGTTATTCTTCATTAGCTAAATTATTGAAGGAGCTCCAGCTGGATTAACCCAGGTTTTGTTGACTGAGAATAAATAAAAGGTTTGCATCAACTCCCGTAGTTTACAACTTCCCGCCAAATTTCTCTTTTTTATTGCTGTAGTCTTCGGCTGCTTCGAAAGCCAACCATATGTGTCACATACATTCCTCGGACCGAAAATAGAATGATATGTTGAAACAAGCAAAGCGCTGCGATATAAGCGAAGCGTTAGCGCTGTGGCAAATACGCACCGGTAAACGACACATTTCCTTATCCGCTTCATCTCCACTTTCGAGCTCATCTTCCCTGGCAGTCAGTCAGTCAGCGTCAGCAAAAAGTCAGCAGCAGCGCAGCGCAGCGTTGCAGAGCTCCAGTGTAAATACATGTATTTAATTTACCGTATTTACATTTAAAGCTTTTTACCACATGTCGAGCTGTGTCGGAACACAAATCTAATCTTTGACAAATCTGCAATCTGCAATCCGCCCAGCCAGCAGCGCTGCGCGCTCTCCTATATTTCCTACTGCGCTTATCAGTTCCATCCTCATAATGAGAGTAGAAGACGAATCTCGTTTAATTGTCCGAATCTTCTAGTTTATCTAACAAGAGCGTTGCTTCTTGTTGGTTTTTGTTTACTTTTGCAGCGCTTCGCTCAATTAACGCTGCGGTTGAACCACAGGCTGTATACACACACACTGCACACCGGCAGCACAACTTATTAAATTCCAGGGAAATTTGGCAAACTTTCCCGGAACTCGCTCATTTATCTCAAGTCTAATTTATCTATGCTTCCGCGCTTATTTCCAAGGTGGAAAGCACTGAGAAGCGTCGGCAGCGTCTTGCATTAATCAAAACACCGTGGCCACCTACACAAACGAGTGTATGACCCTTTAATCTGAACAAACAACAAAACCGCCATTTTCATCTGGTACAAAGCATAGAGGGCGCGGCGCGCGGCGCGGAGCGCCGCGCTGCGTCTTTGAAAGTCATGGCGCCGACAAGTAGTTTTTTTTTACTTACGACTTTTGGAAGCTAGAAAAGATAAATATTCGCATTTTTGCAACTTTTTCTATAAACACCGCCCACCTCGTAAATCACAGACTTTTTTGTAGCTAAAAATTGCGACACTAGAAGTTGCAGAAAGCAAAATTACTTTTTTACTCTTTTGTCACCCTTTGTTTTTTCACTACCTCAGCAGCTTTAGATATTGCAACCTAACCTAACCTAACCTAACCCAACCTGAAAGGATTGTGCGGAAGCATGTAACCTGAAGAAATGAAAATCCCAGCGCAGATGAATACGAATGATATGCGAACAAACGTTGAATTTTTCATTCCTCCCCAAGTTGAAGTTTCTCGTTGAAATTTCCGAAAATTTTCCCATACACATACATGCTAATAATCCAATCTCTCTCTTTGCTCGTGTTCAAAACTTTTAGTTCATGTTCTGTCCAGGACATGAAGGAAAAAGTCCAAAGTTTGTCCAACTTTCACCCGGAAACCAAAGTAAGTAAATGACGTAGTAGTAACACAAACAAACATGCCGAGTTTTTCACGACTAAACTTTAGGAGATTTTCCCGAGGCGAGTGGCGGTTACTTTATGGTTTATCTGGATTCGGAGGCTAGTAAAATATCCCCGGCTTTTGATTCTATAGATTTCAGTAGAATGGATTTCACACCGGGTTAGTTGAAGTTAAACTGAACCTACTTTCTCGTCTGTGACACTTGTAAAAAGGAGCAATTAAATATAGCGCCTCTGGCGGCAACTAATCACGCCTGCCCCAACCCTCCGACGCTGAACTGTGGCCCAGGTCGCGCTGAAGTCCCATTAAAGCCACTTTGTCACCCTCCAGCGCCCATTAAACTGCTCTATAGAATCCAATCGGTTTGCTCTAAAAGCGTTATGCCATCATTCATCGCTCATCGCTCATTTCCCAGCTAGTAATTTTTCAAAGCTGAAACTCAAACTCTGCTCGTTACACATCAAGCGCGCGGACGCGCGCCATAATTCAAATTCAGCTCCAGGGCAGAATCACAACAAAAAACTCGTGCTTTTTAGTTAACTTTGTGAAAATTCCCCGCTTTTGACCATTGACCTCCTGGACAATTAGTCCTAATGCGAGGGAAAAGTTTCCACTCGATTTAGGTACGTATCTCCACGACGTTCAACAGATTAAAGTTTATTACACGCTTGTCCGGTTTCGCCTCCAACTGGAACAACTAATACTAAAGTCGGACTTTCCCTCCAGCGGCAGCGACATAAATCACAATCGCGTCCTTTGTCCAGTTCTTCGTACAAGCTTCTGGACCTGTCCTCCGCTCCGTTGACGTCCAGTTAACTTGCAGGGTGACTTTTGTGTATATATCCGAGCGAAGGACGCCTCGTGTTGTTTTTGCTGCGGTTGTCTCTGGAGAACTGGAAGAGATGGAGAAGCGTAGCCAAAGATACGGGTCGGCGTGTGTTTTGCCTTAATTTAATTCTTCGGAATAGGCCATGGCCATCTGGATTTCTCCAGAGGCGCCAACGATCATGTTCTACAGCTTGTAAAAATTCATTGAAAAAAAGGTAGGATTTATGTCTATTCAACTGTCAAACGAGCATCGCAATAACGTCTTTTTCCGGATTTTTCCCCATTCAACACCTTTGACAAAGGCTGCTAAAGCGCAGTTACCGCCTACGCTTTTAAAGCTTGTGGACCCCATGTGCAGCCTCAGCTGCACTTGCGATGAAGTTATTGCGAATTTCCCTCAGACGCTTTTGAACAAATTGTCACTGAACTTCGCGCCACCGAAAGCGTTGAGCGCTGCTCAACAGCTCAGCTGGTGGAAGTTCCGGAATACATTTCGCCCGTTTCCGGTGACATGCACGCTTGAGTTCGTAAATCACTCGGAATCTACATGTGTCCAAAGTGTTCTGGACGAAGCTGAGAATTTTACGATACTCAAAGGTGAAGAAAACTTGTTCGAAGTTATGTGATGCGGTGAATAAATTAATCAGCGAAAAAGCGTCGCGCTTCGCCAGCAGCGTCCAGCGTCTTGGCTGGCTTTGGACCTTTTTTTCTGGAGTGGCGGAGAAATCGCTGACCACTTGATGAACTTGTTTCTGCAGTAAACATGAGAAACTGATGCACAGAGGGCGCTGCGGCAGCAGCGCTCCGCGCTGCAGCTCCGCAGCGTTTTGCCCCATCTGCCTCAGCAATGTTCAGCATTAGTCAAGATCATGTTCGCTCTCTTAATTTTGACAAATTCGGCCGCTTCGCTTCCCATTCATATCAGCCGAATCGTCGTAACCCGAAACTTGAAGCGTTTTCAGAGCGTTTCTTTTCGAAGCGTTGAACGCTTCAAAAACGTCTCGTCTATCTCCTCTACGCAATGCATCATCGTTTTCGCAACTCATTACACGGGTAAATGAATTCGCCGACGCTGCTTCTGCTCCTATTAATTTGGACGCTTCCAACAGCGGAAACACAATAGCGAACACGTGTTTTTTAACCCACCACCGAAAAGTGTGCCAAGAAGATCCGTCGACAAGTCGAAAAGCTTGTTGTTCAAGACGAAAAATTACCGAGTTTAGAAGCCAAAGCTTAAGCCGGGAATTATCTTTACAACAACAGCGCTGACGCTTGGGCGCTTCGCGCCCAAGCTGTCGCTTTCTTGCTCTTTGGTCTTGCGGAATCATAGAGAAATTAGGTTCAGCTCGAAGCGGTTTGTTTACGAAAATTGTTTTGACTTTGCAAAATTCCACGCACAAACAACACACAAAGCGGAATTCTTTTACAGCGTTTTCCGTTGGCCCAATGTTCCGGTTGCGGGAGCACGTGTTTAGAGCCATTCGGTTTCGTCGTAAAAGTTGTGTGGCGTGCGCCCTTCCACTTTGGTACGCGTTTCGCGCTTCATTTCTCTCGAACGCATATTGTCTTTCGCTTCCAGCGATGCGTGTGTACGTACAGTGCGCTCTGGGCGCTGAGCGGGAATTTCGAAAATACCGCGATCTCTCACAGGGGCGAAGCTTGTGAAAGCACACTGTACCAAAAGCAAGCGAAACTATTCACTCAGTATTCTTCAGGGTTGTTGCATTTCAACTTGCTTTTACAACCGGACTTTTAAGTGCCCGGCTTTTTGCTCAGCCGTTTTCATGGCAGCGTGCAGTAGTAATAAGGGTAATGCTAATATGTTTGGGCTTTTCGTTGAAAAAATCTTGTGCTTTATGAGATGGGCTCCTCCGCTATATACTTTGTGTAATAAAAACGTTTCTTCGTTTCCTCCTCGTACAAAACGCTTGTGAACAGATACAAAAGAGCAACAAGCTTTTTTTCTCCGGCGATGATATTCTCAGGCTTTTAATCCTCTTGTGGAGATGCCAAGATGTATACGCTAAAGCTGATGCGGTTTTTACGTGGCCAAACGCTGCTGGGGTTTTGCCTCGTAGGGCGCAGTATAAGCAAGTCAGGATGTTTTTAACGTAGGAGAAAACCGCTTTCTTCCACTGTGGCAATTTCAGTGGGTTAAACACGTTGGGAAAAGCAGCAAAACGAACCAGTTTCTTGCCAGCCGTTCGGGCGACAAGAACCGGGTAAAGTTGGCACCTTATCTCCGAAACGTTTCTTCTTGCCGAGTTATTATTGCCATTCTGAAGGAGGCTAATTACCCAGCGGGATAATTTGTGTCAAATCTGCAGTCGTAGAAGAAATACATAACAACGTTGCAAACATTTGTGTCATACGTCAATCTTCACAAGGCCAAGTTTTGTGTTGTGCACACGGTAAAAATGGCACACCGAAAATGACGGATGTGATCGCGACACCTCTGCAGCGTAGTACTTTTCAAGCGCCCGCGGCGCCTTCGGCGCCGCAGCGTCAGCGCCCAAAGTTTCAAAAAGCGCAGAGCGTCTCTGACCATCTTCTTGTCGGCACTTCAGCAGCGCCAGCGCCGCAGCAACTCAAAGCAACCTCAACGAGACCAAAGTTTCAAAAAGGCAAATCTGAACACGGCGCCCACTTCGAAGAGCGCATCGCTTCAGCGGCTGGGGTCAACCAAGCTTTGGCTTCCTCTTCGTCGACTATAGTTTCGACGAGACTTCAGCAAAGTCTACAACAGCGCCGGTGTTCTCAGTGTGGCAGGGTCAAGACAGCCGACGAAGTGAGCGCGCTCACTTCAGGTCACTCCGTGGGTACCATAGCTTCGAAGAAGTCCAGCTTGAAGAGGTCAGCCAATAACAACAACTACAACAACAATGGAAGTACTGCCGCCATCACCTGCAACCTTCCTGAAGATGGCGCTTCAGCCGAGGAGGGTGGCGCTGGCGCCAGCGCCAGCGCGCTCTCGCCAGGTGGCGCTGCGGCGCCGCCTCCTGACCTCAAGAAAGTTATTACGCTGTGGCAAAACTATTACCCGGAAGGCCACTGGGGATGGATTATTGTCATGTCCGCATTTCTAGTCCAGTGCATTGCTCATGGGAGTCAGCTGAGCTACTCGGTTCTGGCGCTGCATGTCAAAGAGCGCTTTCGCGGCGCTGACAGCGTTGCGGCAGGTTGGTTGAATTTTTTTCAAGATATTTCTGTTTCCTGTCATATTTCCATGACTGTTGTAACCATTAGCCGTGTGAATTACACACTTCTCACAGCAGGGCGCTTACGAGAAGACGCTGCCAAAAATTTGAAAAATATTTATATTCCCGCCAGCCCCGCTTTTGTATCTTACATAGAACATATTTTATGGGACTGTCTCCAGTTTTGGCAAAGAACACTCAGCAACAGTTCATTCAGGAGCTTGGAAAGTTCATATTGTCTTTCTTTCCACACTATTAAGTCAATCTGCATCCGCTATTAATTCTAGGCGAATTTTGGCGAATTTCGGCGAATCTCTGGCTTCCAGATCGATAATTTCGCCAACTGTTTCGCCCTTGCATATTGTTTTTGTTCAGAAGGCAGAATTCGCCAACACATTTTAACAAGATAATCGCCAGTTGCAAAATAATAATTTCTAGTCCACTGCCTGTTTTTGACGTCTGTTAATGGCTTGCGAATTTCGCAAATTCGCAACCCCTTTTAAAAACAGACTCATAACTCTAGCAGCAGCCCATTTTCTTCTCGGTATTGGCAAACCCTCTTTTTACGACATGTTTTTCTAAAATTGCATTCCCACACGCATACCAAACTGCCGTTTTGTGCACATGGTCTCATCGTCAGTTCAACTCTAACATTGTGTGAATGAAAGTCCAAATATATCTTCCCGTCTCACATACTTGCATTTGACGATTATGTCGTGTCTCCCGCCCAACCTCTTTGTTCATTCTCATATAAGCAAAGAACACAAGTCACTCAAGACTAAAGAGACTGGAGTCACTAAAGGCTTCAGCGCCAATAACGCCAAGTACATTTCGAAGCTCGCCCAAAGCTTTTTGGCCAAACGTGGGTCCATTAGAACCTGAAGGAGGAGAAGAAATAGAAGAAATGTGCAAGAGGCTCCACATATTTTCTTTCTCGTTTCGAATCAATGACACAGTCCATTTGCTCCAAATAATCTCATTTCCCACTTTCCCTGACCCTCCTAATGTAATTTCAGTTCGGGCTTTGTGTGAGTGTAGTTTCTCATTCAATTTCGGTTCTTGGTTTCGCCCAAGGATAAATGAGAGTAATAATCATGTAGAGAAAAACAAGGAGCAGAAAATATTGAGGAGTTTGTAAGGCGAAGCGATACGCTGCAGGAACGCTGCGCTTTCAGCGTTAATTTTGAGAAGCGCTGCTTAAGGTATGGGGAATCCATGGCGATGACGAAATTTCAGATAAAAGCAAACTTTATACAATGTCATCTCAATAATTGGTTTCGGCAACCCCGATTTCGCATAAACGGCACTTGAATGATACATCAATTCCGCATTAGTCACTACAGCACCCAATTAATCAACCCCTAAATAAATTAAGCCATAACTTTTGAACCCATTTTTATATTGCGCTTAAGTTGACACTATTCTCCTCCTCCACTTGCCAAGGAAAAAGATGCACGTAATACAGCGCGCGCCCGCGCGCGCAAATGTAAGTCTATTTTTTGCGCCAAATTCAAACGGCTCCACTGAGTCTAATTGCCCGCCTCCTCAACAGGCAGCTTTCATTCGTTTGATAAGTTGTATCGCCCAAGCTGTCAGTTGTAGCGTTAACGAGCTCGATACATAGTTATGGCTTTATAAAGCTCGCATTTTGTATAGGATATTCTATACGCTTCACGGCTCATTTTTAGAAAACTCGGCAAAAAACCGGCAATTTCGCATACTTTGGCTGCATTAGTCACTAAAAAGGTTCAAAAACAAAAAACTGTGGGGATAATTGTGGTATATCGTTAGCGAAGCGTTGGAATAAGCTGAAACTAAAACCGAAAAGTAGTTGTACATTTTTCTGAGTCAGAAAGAAGAAACGCTATACGCACATCCGGCAACTGTCACCGAGATTCCTCTAACAGATAGCAAAATTGCCATACGCTGGGACGCTGCTGCGCTGCCCGGGAAAAGCGTTCGCTGCATGATAAATAGGGGAGAAGCGACAGCTAACGCAAGATTTGGCTAGCGATGACATCGGACTGCTATTACTCAACTGCAGCGTCTAACAACGCATACATTATACTATAACGTTTAACGTTACAACTCCATACTTTTATACAACGGAGCAATTTAGCAAAATGGTAAAATATACGCACAACGGGCGTGTTTACGCAATAAAATTGCTCATGAATCTACAAAACTGCCGGCATTATTCAGCTAGTGCTAAGGATTTCTATATACTGTATGACATATAAGGACCGCTCAAAATTGGCTGCTGAGAATCAGGCCACAGCTCCAGACGCTTTCAATTGAGTAAATTCCATCCAGATTAAGAGATCCATTTTGCCAATTTTTCCGTTACATCCATTACATTTCTATAGCTTTATTGCTTATTTGGGGAGACATGTTCGGTTAGCTCTAGCCGCCATTTATAGTTTAAAAAGACTAGTTTTCAATTTTCAATACACTTGCTTCTATAATCGGAGGGATAAGAATTTAAAACGATGCTATCAATTTCACGATGGCGTTTTTATTATATCCATAGTCCATTTAATAACCTTGTGGCTTCGTATATTTACTATTAAAATTTGCTAAAGTGTTCTTATAGAATTTTGAAATGGTTCTATTATTGTGGAAGAATGGAATGAAGCTTGAAAGTATTCAGCGATGGTTCTTTGTAAAGCGTATGAACGCTGCGCGACGCTGCGCTGCGCTTCTGTTCCTCTTGGTGTTGTTGTTGTTGTTTTTGTAGCTGCTGTGACATGTTTTCGAAATTTCCCAAGACCATCTGTGGTTTGTCCACATTGTAGACACGTGTGTGCCTGCTGTATAATATAATATTATATAATCTCGGTTGAGCGATGGCTTCTCGAATAATCCATGTGCATGTAATACACTTCCGGTAGTCTTTTATCTTCATTAGAAACGGCGGAACTGATAGAAGAACCATTAGAAGGCCGCATACCAAGTGAATTCCAAAAATTATGTATGCGGAAGAAGCGTAGAGAGAAGATACACTTGAATCTAGAGCCACTGTAGTATGCGCTTCTATAATTCTAAAGGCGCTGCAACCGCAGTGTATATGTGGATATAAATTCCTATAGGAAATTATGCTCATGAGTTAGTGAACAGCTGTTGATCGGGTAATTTTAATGGAGGCGAAACTATTGTGCAAAAGTAGTACAATAGGAAATTATGCTGCTGGAATTTCAGTGGCGTTTTCAAATGTATGTCATGCGGCTAGCTGTTGTATGTGTGTGTGTAATCAATCACAACAAGGATGGATAATCATTAAACTTGTGTATAGTTAATCGTACAAGACAATGAATCTATGAGCTTGGGCGAGACGTACTGGCGAATAAATATAACGGCATCAGGCAACAACATTTTACCAAGTTTCGGTATAATTTCAACTTAATTATATACATACAAACATGGCTTATTTGGCGGACTTGAAGTCGCTGTGTATACTTGACAGGACCCAAGGGCCAGACCGACAGCATTATAAAATTTTAACGCATTTTCCAAATGTGTGGGACCACACAATTAAAATTGCTCTTGTAGGCTTCAAAACGTCCAATTGTACTTGTTATCTAAAGATCGAATTATTATTATTATTAGCCTCATCCTCTTGAGTTTCTTGTATAATTCTTTCATTCGCCGTTTTTGCAGAATCTCGCAGTAGTGCTGTAATACTAAACCAAATGGCGAAACCTCAAACATTTCTTGCCTTCACAGTTCACTCGCAGCTGAGCCTCAGCTTGCTCAATTTTTTAAGAGCCACATTACCTCATGAAGTGGCTCCTCCTTTTATTCCTTTATTATTTTAATATCGCCCAAAGCGATGAAATCGTAGGCAAAACCAACGAAGGGAAAAGAAAGAAAAACATTTATTTTAACGCCTGATTTTTTTTCGCCACCTTCTTCTCTCCCAATGCTTTCTTCACATTGTCCAAATAGCTTTCACTGCTGAAAGTATGTATATAAGCTGACTGTTTTTTTACAGGTTTCACAAGCTACATGCACCTTCAGTTCCCATGACTTTCTTTAATGACTTTACCGCTCTTTTTTTCTAAATTAGCCAGCCACAATTTGGGATACAAAAAACCTAGCGAATTTTGTGTTTGCTGTTGTGTCTCCTCTGTGAGCTGTGAGTCAGAAAAACGTGTAAACAAATAGCAGCTTTTACTACTTTCTCAGTCCATTTTTCCATATAACATATTTCCTTGGAAATTGCACTCCATTTTTGTACGCAAAAAGCATTGTTTACATGCATGCGTAGCTTTTGAGCTCTTAAACCTCATGTTTTGAACCACTTTTTTGGAGCAGAAACAGAAAGAAAGCAAGCAGCACAGCACGTGCTCCAGCTTACTGTAAATTATATGCAATCGTGCCTGGACACTCAACCTAAATTTTATAATGTTTTATGGTTTTTTTTCGTTACGTTGTCT